>CAKNXH010054456.1:0-21114 GCA_932178445.1 Andricus quercusramuli
TTTATTTGTCGAAAATATATCTCTTTGAATAAAAATTCATCTTTTTAGTTATAATCAACTATTCTTATTTAAAAGAAAATTTTTTTTGGTTAAAAATTTTACTGATTATTTAAAAATTTATTATTTAGGTCAATGATTTGTCCTTTTAGCTGAAAATTCCTCTTTTTCGGTAACAAATATACCTTCTTCATTGAAAATTCATCTGTTTTGGTAGTAACTTTTTTATTAAAAAATGCAACTTTTTCGTTGTGAATTAATCTGTTTTAGTTAGATATTCAAACATTTCGACGTGATTAATTTTTTTCTTGGAAATTTATGTATTTTGTTGAAAATTTGTCTTTTTTGATAGAAAATTTATCTTCTTGGGAGAAAATTCAGTTTTTTTTTTCATTTCAACTTCCTGGTTGATAATTGGCCTGCTTTGTTAAAAATTCAATTTTTTGTTAATGATTCATTATTTTAGTTTAACATTTAATTACTCTTTTTACTTGAAAATTTAACTTTAATGTTGAAAATTCTTATATTTTCTCAAAAATTCGTCTTTTTTTAGAAATTTAATATTTTTGGTTGAAAATCTAAGTGATTCGTTGAAAGTTGAATCTTTTTTGTAGACGATTCATCATTCAAGTTGGAAATTAAGCTGTTTTGTTGAAAATTGAACTATTTTGTTGTAAATTTGTTTTTCTTTTGGAAATTAAATTTGTTAATTAAAAACTGACCTTTTTTTAGTTGAAAATTCGTCAGATTGAATCATTTAAAATTACAGATTTCATCATTGAGTAAAGTTGACTGATTTGTTATTCTTCGAGTTATTTCAATCAGTCAAAATTGACTTCGAATCAGTAACTTTTAGTAGTTTTGTAGTAGTTTTTTTAGTAGTTTTGATACAAACTTCCTCTTTTTTGGATGAAAATGTAACTATTGGGTAGAGAATTCAACTATTTCTTTAAGAATTCATTCCTTTTGGTTTAAAAATTTCTTTTTTTTATGCAAATTTCAATTTTGTTCGTAGAAACTTATTTCTTGGTTAAAAATTCATATTTTGATCCTGAAAAGTCAACAACAATCTTTTTTTAACAGAAAATTCAATTTTTTTTTTAATTTTTTTTTTTTATTTATAAATTTAATTGATTTGTTAGAAATTTTTTTTTTTAATGAAAATCCAACATTTTTTTTTAAATAAATGAATATATCTGAAAATTTCAAATTCTCATAAAATAATTGACAATTTTTTCAGTTTTTTTTTCGTGCAAAATATATTCTATAAAAAAATTGGACTCGATTGAGTTGAATAAAATCCTGAGTTTAAATAATTGAAAAAATGAAGAATATAATTGTGAGAAACGCGTTATGTGAAGTATCCAATGAATTGATAAATGCTTATGAACTCAACTCAACTCGTTATTAATGATCTTTATTCATTTGCATTGTTACTTGACATTTGAACGTTCTCTTTCGACCGCCACATTTATCATCTGTGATATAGGTCTGATCTCAAAGTTTAAAAATGCAGTTTTTTTTATTCATCATTTTGTAGTATATTAATTCTAAATTTAAATTAATCAAAATTTCACTGACTGCAAATTATAAATTTGAATTAGTCAGAAGTCAGTCTTCAATTAGCAAATTTAATTTTTAAAAGAAAAACTTTATAACAAAATAGTTCCTTTTTCAGCAAAACAGCTTGATTTTCAACTTGAATGATGAATCGTTAACAAAAAAAATCAATTTTCAAGAAATTGATTCGACTTTCAACGAAGCAATTACATTTTCAACCAAAAAGATTCATTTTCTACCAAAAAAGACGAACTTTCAAGAAAATATAAGAATTTTCAACATTAAAGTTAAATTTTCAACTAAAAAAATTAATTAAAAAAAGTTTACCAAAATAGTTCAATTTTCAACTAAAGAGATTAATATTTAACTGAAATAATTAATCATTAACAAAAAAATTGAATTTTTAACAAAGCAGGCCAATTATTAACCAAGATGTTGAAATAAAAAAAAACTGAATTTTCTCCCAAGAAGATAAATTTTCAAGCAAAAAGACAAATTTAAAAAAAATACATAAATTATCAACCAAAAAGTTAATTACATCGAAATATTTGAATATCCAACTAAAAAAAATTAATTTACAACAAAAAAGTGGCATTTTTAAATAAAAAAGATCAAATTTCTACCAAAAGAGATGAATTTTTAAGAAAATATAAAATTTTTTAACAAAAATGTTGAGTTTGTAACAATCAAAACTATTAATTTTCGAGACAAAAACCAAATTTTTAACGAAATGGATGAGTTTGTAACCAAACAGATGATTTTTCAACTGAGAGGATAAATTATTAACCAAAAGAGGGAATTTTTAACAAATAAGTTCAAATTAAAACCAAGTAGTTATATTTTAAACCCCAAACAATTTATTTTAATTAAAAATAGTTGATTTTAACTAAAAATATAAATTTTTAATCAAGAAGATATATTTCCTACAAATAAAGACGAATTGAAAAAAAAAACCATTTAATTACAAAATATTTTCTTTTGAATAAAATTTCAAGCAAATAGTTGAATATTCAACTAAGAAAAAGATCAATTTTCAATTATCGAGGTTAATTTACAGTTGCTTGAAAGTGAAACTACTTTGTTAAAAATTCATTTTTTTGCTAATTCACTCTTTAAATTAAAGATTCATAATTTCAGTTGAAAATTCAATTATTTGGATCAAAATCCTTTTTTTTTTTTTTTTTTTTTTTTTTTTTAAAACCAAAAAACTTGGTCAAAAAGTAATCTTTTTAATTAAAAAGTTTCTTATTTGGTACAAGATTTGATTCTATTGTTAAAAATTCAACAATTTGGTTAAAAAGTAATCTTTTTTGGTTGAAAATCCATTACATTTTTCGGAAATTTTTGTTGTTGTAAAAAACTAATCTTCTTGGTTGAAAAATCATCTTTTTGGTTGAAATTTTTATTATTTGGTTGAACATTTGACAATGTTGTCAAAAATTCAAAAATGTTGTAAAAAACTCAACAATTTTGTTAAAAAGTCATCTTTTTCGGTTGAAAATCGATGCTTTGTTAAAAAATCATTTTTTTTTGTTGAAAATTAAATTTTTTAACTGAAAATATAACTATCCTATTTTTGGTTAAAATTGGATGAGTTTTACTTGAAAGTTTAATTATTTGTTTGCAATTGCATGTATTTTGTTGAAAATTCATCTTCATTTCTAGAAAATAAAGCTTCTTAGTAGAAAACTAATCTTTTCTACTGAAATTTAATGTTTTTTTACTGAAAATTCATCTTTATTTGTAGAAAACAAACCTTCATTAAAATCTCACTATTTTTAATAAAAAATTCACGATTTCGTTGAAAATTCGTTTTTTTTTCTCGAAAATTAATCTTTTTCAAAATTTGTTCAAAATTTGTCTTTTTTGTACAAAATTTATCTTCAACTTCTTGTTTCATAATTCGCCTGCTTCGTTAAAAATTCAAGTTTTTGTTAATGATTCATTGTTTTAGTTGAATATTCATCTTGTTGGTTGAAAATTGAACTATTTTGTTGATTTTTTAAAATTATTCTTTTTAGTTGAAAATTTAACTTTAATGTTGGAAACTCTTATATTTGCTCAAATATTCGTCATTTTTTTTATTAGAAAATTGATTAGAAAATCAATCTTTTTGGTTGAATATCTAACTGCTTGATTGAAAGTTGAATCAATTTTTAAGAAATTGATTCAACTTTCAACGAAGCAGTTAAATTTTTAACCAGAAAGATTCATTTTCCAACAAAAACGAGAAATTTTTGAGAAAATATAAGAATTTTCAGCATTAATCTTAAATTTTTAACTGAAAAGAATAATTTGAAAAAATCAACAAAATAGTTCAATTTTTAACAAAGCAGGCCAGTTATCGAACAAGAAGTTGAAATGAAAAAAAAATGAATTTTCTACCCAGAAAAAAATTGTTCTACAAAAAAGACAAATTTTCAACAAATTAGGTACATTTTCTACCGAAAAAGATCCATTTTTACCAAGAAGACTGATTTTCATCTAAAAAAGACGAGTTTTTGAGAAAATATAAAAAAGTTCAACATAATGTTGCATTTTCAATTAGAAAAAGATTAATTTTCGAGAAAAAAACGGATTTTCAATGAAATGGTTAAATTTCTAACCAAAGAGATGAATTTTCAACTAAAAGGATAAATCCTTAACATAAATAATAAATTGTTAACAAATTAGTTGAACTTTAAACCATAAGGGATTTTTTTAAAAATAAAAATAGTTGATTTTAACTAAAAAGATGAATTTTTAATCAAGAAGATATATTTTCTTCAAATAAAGACGAATTGAAAAAAAACATTTAATTATAAAATATTTTCTTTTGAATAAAATTTCAAGCAAATAATTGAATATTCAACTAAGAAAATAAGTCCATTTTCAATGAACCAGGTTAGTTTTCAATTAACAAAATTAATTTTCAAAAGAAAAACAAATTTACAACAAAATAGTTCAATTTTCAAAAATACTGCCTAATTTTTAATTTGAATGATGGATCTTCAACAAAAAAATCAATTTTTTAAAAATTGATTCAATTTTCAACGAAGCAGTTAAATTTTCAACCAAAAAGATTCATTTTCTAACAAAAACGACAATTTTTTGAGAAAATATAAGAATTTTCAACATTAATCTTGAATTTTTAACTGAAAAGAATAATTTAAAAAATCAACAAAATAGTTTAATTTTTAAGAAAGCAGGCCAATTATCGACCATGAAGTTGAAATGAAAAAAAAATGAATTTTCCACCCGAAAAAAAATTTTTCGACAAAAAAAGACAAATTTTCAACAAAATAGGTACATTTCCTACCTAAAAAGATGAATTTTTAAGAAAATATAGAAAAAAATTTCAACAAAAATGTTGAGTTTGTAACTATAAAAAATATTAATTTTCGAGACAAAAGACAACTTTTCAACGACTTAGTTAGATTTGTAACCAAATAGATGAATTTTTAACTAAAAGGATAAATTATTAATCAAAAGAGCGAATTTTTAACAAATAAGTTCAACTCAAAACCAAGGTTTTTAACTAAAAAGATGAATTTTTGGTCAAGAAGATATATTTCCTAAAAATAAAGACGAATTTAAAAAAAAACATTTAATTATAAAATATTTTCTTTTGAATAAAATTTCAAGCAAATAGTTAAATATTTAACTAAAAAAAGGTTTTTTTTTAATTAAATAGTTTAGTTATCAATTAACAAAATTAATTTTCAAAAGAAAAACAAATTTACAACAAAATATTCAATTTTTAACTAAAAAAGGTTAATTTCCCAACAAAAAAGACGAAGTTTAATTTTCAATTAAAAATAATTTTAAAAAAAGCTAAAAAAATAGTTTAATTTTCAACCATACAGATAATTATTCAACTAAAATAATGAGTCATTAAAAAAAATGGAATTTCTAAACAAAACATGTGAATTATCAACCAAGAAGTTAAAATTTAAAAAAACTGAATTTTTCCCCAAGAAGATGAATTTTCTACCAAAAAAGACAAATTTTCAACAATATACATAAATTTTCATACAAAAAGTTGAGTACATCGAAATATTTGAATATCTAACTAAAACAGAATTGTTTACAACAAAAAAGTTGCATTTTATAAATAAAAAAGATAAAATTTCTACCAAAAGAGAAGTATTTTCAATGAAATAGATGATATGTTACCTAAAACATCAATTTTGAACCAAGAAGGTACATTTTCTACCCAAAAAGATGAATTTTCAACCAAGAAGACTGATTTTCATCTAAAAAAAAAAACGAATTTTTGAGAAAATATAAAAATGTTTAACAAAAATGTTGAGTTTTCAACTAAAAGGATAAATGAATTTTTAATCAAGAAGATATATTTCCTACAAATAAAGACGAATTGAAAAAAAAACATTTAATTATAAAATATTTTCTTTTGAATAAAATTTCAAGCAAATAGTTGAATATTCAACTAAGAAAATAGGTCCATTTTCAATGAACCAGGTTAGTTTTCAATTAACAAAATTAATTTTCAAAAGAAAAACAAATTTACAACAAAATAGTTCAGTTTTCAACAAATGAAGATTTTTCACCAAAGACAGAAAATTGTACCTATATTGTTGAACCTTCAAGCCAAAAGACGAATTTTTTTTTTGAACAAAAAAGGAGAATTTTCAACTAAAAAAGGTAAATCTTAAAAAAATGGAAAAGTTATATCTTCAGTTAAAAAATTAATTTTGAACAAAAAAAACAATAAAAAATACATTTTTAACAATGTAGTTTAAATTTGACCAAAGTAGTTGTGTATGTGTATGTATATTTGAACTCTCCCTTTTACGGGTTTGAGGGCCTCCGCTCCCTGTACATATGTTTACATTTCATCCTTAGTCTACCTTAACCGCTACTTATTTTCTAGTGCAACGCCTTACATAATAACAATCATATTAATACTATTCTTATACTACAGACAATGAGCGATCTTCCCGGGCTTCCGTTTTCTCTTACCATCATATGCATTTTCATCGATTTAAAGATTTTAAATTTTCACAAGTTACTTCCCTTTAAGCAGGATTTCCCGTTTGGCTCTGCCCTGATCCCTTGCTTTCTCTTATTTCTTCCAGTTTTTTCATCCACATCACTCCCTGTCCATTACCATCCAATATCCATCTCACACATTCATCCACACTCAACTGTCCATCTTCCTCTCCTGTACACCTCTCTAACACATGTGCCCATGACTCCACTTCGTACCCACATACTCTGCATAGATTGTTCTCTTCATCCATCCAATATCTACAAGCTCTCACTCCTTCTCCCATTCTAAACCGTATCACCCTATTCCATTTGTCTTCCTTTTTCATCTTTTGCAAATATTCTGGTTCCGTCACCCCTTTGACCATCATATACCATCTATTGTACTTCGAATCCATAATCTTTCTCCATCTCTCTTCTCCTTGTCTTACTAATAGCTCTAATTCAATGTTCTGCCAGTCCAGAACCCCTTCCTGTATATCACAAACACTCCTCATTTTTTTCCTTTCTTCCTCCCATTTTGAATTTCCCAAATTGCCTCTCGTCTCCTTGTTCCGAACTTCGTCCAAGCATACTTGTGCTATTCTGCTCCCCTCTCCCCTTTTCAGCTTCTCTTCAAACCTCCAGGCTCTCTTAATTTGTCTAGTTACCATTTTTTCCCTTCCTAGTTCTTCCCTTATCATGTATCCTGGACAACTCCAACTAACTCCCATTACCCATCTCAGAAATCTCTCATGTATGCTTTCCACTTTCCTATGTTCCTTCCATCCCCAAACCTCCACTCCATAGCTCAACACCGCCCAAACCATCGCATCAAACAACCAAATCCTCATTCTCCAATCGTCCTTGAACCTTCTCTTTCCTATACCCCATACTTGGCCCATTACTTTACTCGCACTTTCGATTCTTTTCCTCACCTGCAAATCGTTTCCCCCTCCTGACTCAAACCAAAAACCTAGGTAACAGAACTCCTCCACAATTTCCACTGTTTGTCCGTTCACCTTCCAAACGTAACCTATTTTGGTCTTTTTATTTCTGAAGCACATCATCTTGGTCTTCCCTACGTTCACCGTCAGTTCTTTTGTTCCCACGTACTCTTCGAAAATTCTTATCATTAGGTTCATCCCCTTCTCATCGTCTGCTATTAGAACTACGTCGTCCGCGTATGCTAGGGAGTATAGTTTGCTATTACCCAGGGTCGTCCCCCCTTTCCCTTTCTCCTTTAGCTTCTCCTCTAGGTCTGCCAGTAGCAAATTAAAAAGTAGTGGACTCAACGGGCACCCTTGCCTTAGACCTCTTCCTGTCCAGAAAACCTCCCCTTTTTCCCCGCGTATCTTCACCCTAATCCTGGTTTCAGTAAAAATTTCCTTTATCCTCTCCACCAGCCCTTCTTCTATTCCCCTCTCTTTCATTGCCTGCCATAGCACTTTTCTATTCACTGAGTCAAAAGCTGCTTTGAAATCTACAAACAAAGCGACTAATTTCCCTCTTTTTCTCCCTAAGTTTCTGTTAACCAAGTAATTGAGTACGTAAATGTTGTCTATAGTCCCCATCCCTTTTCTAAATCCCGTCTGGTTGTGTGGGATACTTTGCTTCTCTTCTATCTGGTTCTCTAACCTTTTTCTTAGAATTTCTGTGTATATTTTATAGCCCCCTTGCATGAGAGTGATCCCTCTGTACTCTTCTACCTTCTTACCCTCCCCTTTCTTAACAAGCGGTACTACCAGCCCTGTCATCCACTCCTCCGGCCACCCTTCTCCTTTCCAGACCTTGTTGCATATCCTCCACATCACTTCCCTAATCCCTTCTCCTCCATACTTTATCGCTTCGTTCTCCACTCCATCCTCTCCTGTGGCCTTGTTTCTTTTCAGTCTATCTATCGCCTCATTCACTTCTTCTCTTGTTATTTCGTTCGCTTCCTCCATTTCTTCCTGGACTGTCTTTCTATTTTCCCCTTTGATCCTATTTTGTTCTCCCCCTAGCAGACCCTTAAAATAATCCGTCCATTCATCCATTTCTATTTCTTCATTCACGCCCTTCCTTCCTCCTCTTTCCCTGTTTATCACATCCCAGACCCTACCTTCTTTGATTGCTTTTTCTACTTCTTCCTTGTATTTCTCCTTTCCCCTTTGCTTTTTCCCTTCCAGCATCTTCTCATGTTCTCTTTTTCTCCTATTGTACTCCGCCTTCTCTATTTCTCCTTTCCTCCATTTTCTTACAGATTCTTTCATTCTCTTCTTACTCTCCCTGCATTCCTCGTCCCACCAGCCTCTCTTTCCCTCTTCTCTTCCTTCTTTTGTACCTATCTCATCCTTCACCTTCTCAATCGACCCTTTCAGCCTTTTAATTAACGAGTCTACTCCCTCCTCCTTTTCATATCTAACATTCTCCTTTTCCATCTTCTGTTCAAACACTTTTAATTTATCTACCCCCCAGACTCCCATTTTCGTATTCCTTTTCCCCCCTCTTTCCTTTCTCCCTCTGCCACGCTTATGGACGCCACCTTTCAGTGTAGCTATTACTGGGAAGTGTTCTGACCCTATCTCATTCCCTACATTCATACTGCATATCATATTACTCATTCTTTCTTCCGCCAAGATGTAGTCTATTATTGTTTCTCCCTTACCTATAAATGTAATCTCTCCTTTCTCATCTCCTTTCATGTTGCCATTACATATAAACCATCCGGTTTCTCCTATTATGTCTAGTAACCTCCTCCCCTCCCGGTCTATCTCCCTATGTTTGGAGCTCCTGACATATGCCTCCTTTTCTTCATCCCAAGTCCCTCCCCCTTGCTCGCCAGTCCAGGCATTTAAGTCACCTCCTATCAAAACCAATTCTTCCTTCTTTTCCTCCATCCACCTCCTTATTACTCTCCAACCTTCCTCTTCCCCTCTTCTTCTATATACACAAACCACCACTATTTTGACTTTCCCTATTATAATCCTTCTTACCATTGTTCCCTCCTTTTCTTCCCTATCCTGCTCTGTTTTACCTTTTACTGCCAATTCTTTTCTCACCCCTGCTACCATGCCGCCCATTCCTCTACCTTTAACGTGTTCCTTTCTTGCTTCTTGCATTGTCCACACATACCCTTTAGGTAACAACCTTTTCATCCCCTTCCAATCTTTCTCATCCGCCCAGGTTTCACTCATCATAATCACATCCCACTTTTCTAACTCCCGCCAGAAACCTTCATTCTTGTTCTTCAAGCCTGACACATTCCAGAAAGCTATTTTCACTTTTTTCTCCTCCCTTCCCTCCCCTGTACTCCTTACTTCTCTTCCGCCTTGCTTTTTGGAAACCCCTCTGTTTGCTCTCTAGCCTCTTTTGTATCTTCCTTTCTTCTACCTTTCTCAGCTCTTTTTCCCTTTTTCCTTATTTCTTCTTCCTCCTCGTCCCAGACCCACTCCTCCCCATTTATCCATAGTCTGTCTCGCCCTATCCATACCATGCATCCCTTTTTCCTATCTATCCATGCTCTCTGTTCTATTTGCCATCTCCTTTTCCTCTCCCTCCAAGTCAAATCCTCTTCAATTCTCTCCCTTCTTCCTTTCAATAATTTTTTGTTCTCCATAATTTTCTTTTTCTCCTCCTCACTCCCTACTTTTACTACAAACATTCCTTCTTTTCCTTCCTTCGTCATTCCTAATCTCTTAACTCCTTCTACCCTTACCCGAATTCCAATATCTCTCAGCAGATTTTTGATTTCAATTTCCCCTGTTTCACTCTCTATTTTCAATCCCTTGACTACTATGTTATTTTTCCTCTTCGCCCTTTCTTCCCCTTCCAGCCTTCTTTCAATCTCACTCAGTCTCTTCTTCAATATTTCATTCTCATTTTGCACGTTATCACTCCCTTCTACTTTTTCCGCACTTTCTCTTTCCGTCCCCATATGCTCATTCCTAACTTCTAATTTGCTTACCCGTTCTTCCAGTTGTTTTATCTCCCTATTTGTCTGTTCGTCAATCTCTCTCTGTCTATTCTCTATGGCCTCTAATTTACCCCATACCTTGTCTTTCTCCTCTTTCCAGAGTTTATCCCACTCTTCCCACTTTTCTCTTACTTTTCTCACTTCCCCCCTAACTTCTTTCCCCTGCCTATTCATATCTTCCAGACTCTTCCTTGTTTCCTCTCTAAACCCTTTTATGAGGTCTGCTAGCTTCTCAAACATTCCCCCATCCCCCCTATCTCTGTCTGGTGTTTTTCGTTTAAACTTCACTTTCTTGTTATCCTTGTCCCTTTCCGGATCATCTTCCCCTTCCTCTCTTTTTCTCTTATCTTCCCCTTCACTGCTAGTCGCGCTCACCTTTTTTTGCCATTCGTCCAGACTCCTATTAGAGCCTGCGCTACCTAGCCTGTTTAGGCGCTGTAAATTCGACGGTCTCCCTCGTTTCTGGCTCGTGCCTGATCCCCTTCTCTCTGTCGATTCGCCCCTGGTCGGTGTCTCGAACGCCGCCTCCTCCTCGCTACTGTCATATTCTCCCTTCTCCCCAGTAACCGCGCTCACAACCTCGTCCGCTCTTGCTTCATCTCCCTGCCCTCTGTCGCCCGTTTGTGGACTTCGTATGGTCGACATTCCTACCTTACCAGTTAGTCCTCGCTGTTTCCCGCTCTTAGCTTGCCTACCTCTTGCCCCGCCTGCCCGACGACCACTTTCTACACCTAACCTCAAAACAAAATTTGCACGTTTCAACTTTCCTTTCTCACAACTTATTTTCACCCTTTACACACTTGCCTTCACTCACCCTTCTTCCTTTACACCTCCTCTCCACACTCACTGCCCTTTCTGCACCCACACACTCTGATTCCCTTCACCAAAGCCAAAAAACGCAACACTTGACACAGAAGAGTTCTCTCACGATCGGTACCGAAAACGGAAGCCTTGACCAAAGTAGTTGAATTTTCAATTTAAAAAGATTAATTTTCAACAAAATAGTTGTAATTTCAACCAAAGAGATGAATTTTCAACTAAAAATATAACTCTTAAAAAAGAAATTTCTAACAAAGCGGATGAATTTATAAATCAAAAAGATAAATTACAAAAAATAGTTGAATTTTCTGTTAAAAAAGATTTTAGTTGACTTTTATGATCAAAATATGAATTTTTAATCAAGATATAAGTATCTACGAAAAAAATTGAATTTTTAATCCGAGAAGACGATTTTTTACCCAAAAAGAATGACTTTTTGACGAATTTGTTGAATTCTCTACCCAATAGTTACATTTTTATCCAAAAAAGATGAAGTTTGTACTTCCTTTTTTTGCGTTCGTTCTTTGACACAAAAATTTCTAAATTCTAAATTTGAATCAGTTAAAAGTTACCTATCATTTTAAATGATCCAATCTGTTGAATTTTCAACTGAAAAAGGTCAATTTTCAATTTAAAAATTTAATTTTTAAAAGAAAAACAAGTTTACAACAAAATATTCAAATTTTCAACAAAACAGCTCAATTTTCAACTTGAATGATGAGTCGTCTACAAAAAAAATCCATTTTTAAGAAATTGATTCAACTTTCAACGAAGCGCTTAGATTTTCAACCAAAAATATTAATTTTTTAACAAAAAAAAACGAATTTTTTAGAAAATATAAGAATTTTCAACATTAAAGTTAAATTTTCAAACTAAAAAAAATAATTAATAAAAAATTGAATTTTTTACCAATTTTCAACAAAATACATAAATTTTCAACTAAAGCGTTGATTACATCGAAATATTTGAATATCCAACTAAAACATATTAATTTACAACGAAAAAGTTGCATTTTTAAACAAAAAATATTAAATTTCTACCAAAAGAGATGAATTTTCAATGAAATAGATATGTTACCTAAAACATAAATTTTCAACCAAGAAGATTCATTTTCTATAAAAAAAAACGAATTTTTCAAGAAAATATAAAAATTTATAACAAAATTTTGAGTTTCCATCTAAAAAGAGATTAATTTTTGAGAAAAGAAAACGAATTTTCAACGAAATGGTTAAATTTTTAACCAAACAGATGAATTCTCAACTAAAAGGATAAATTATTAACCAAAAGAGGGGATTTTTAACAAATTAGTTTAACTTTGAACCAGGTAATTGAATTTTAAACCAAAAAATATTTTATTTTAAATGAAAAAAAGTAGATTTTAACTAAAAAGATGAATTTTTAATCAAGAAGATATATTTTCTACAAATAAAGACGAATTTTCAAGAAAAAACATTAAATTATAAACTATTTTCTTTTAAATAAAATTGCAAGCAAATGCTTTAATTTTCAACTAACAAAATGTCTATTTCTAACTAAACATGTCAGTTTTCAATTGACAACATTAATTTTCGAAAGAAAAACAGATTTACAATAAAAATAGTTCAATTTTCAACAATACTGCTTAATTTTCAACAATGATGAATCTTCAACAAAAAAATCAATTTGCAAGAAATTGATTCAACTTTCAGCAAAACAGTTAAATTTTCAACGAAAAAAATATTATTTTCCTAACAAAAAAGACAAATTTTTAAGAAATTATAAGAATTTTCAATATTAAAGTTAAATTTACAAGTAAAAAGAGTAATTTGAAAAAAATCAACAAAATTGTTAAATTTTCAACCAAACAGATGAATATTCAACTAAAATAAATAATCATTAAACAAGAATTGAATTTTTAAGAAAGCAGGTCAATTATCAACGAGGAAGTTGAAATTTAAAAAAAAACTGAATTTTCTCCCAAGAAGATAAATTTTCTATCAAAAAAGAAATAAATTTTTAAATAATCAGTTAAACTTTTAACCAAAAAAGATTTCATTTTAAATAAAAATAGTTGATTTTAACTAAACAGATGAATTCTTAATCAAGAAGATATATTTTCTACGAATAAAGACGATTTAAAAAAAAACATTTAATTATAAAATATTTTCTTTTGAATAAAATTTCAAGCAAGTACTTGAATTTCCAACTGAAAAAGGTCCATTTTTAATGAAACAGGTCAGTTTTCAATTAACAAAATTAATTTTCAAAAGAAAAACAAATTTACAACAAAATAGTTTAATTCTCAACAATACTGCTTAATTTTCAACTTGAATAATGAATCTTCAACAGAAAAATTAATTTTTTTAAAATTGATTAAACTTTCAACGAAGCAGTTAAATTTTGAACCGAAAAGATTCATTTTCTAAAAAAATGACGAATTTTTGAGAAAATATAAGAATTTTCAGCATTAATCTTAAATTTTTAACTGAAAAGAATAATTTTAAAAAAATCAACAAAATAGTTTAATTCTTGAAAAGCAGGCCAATTATTATCAACCAGGAAGTTAAGATGAAAAAAAATTGAATTTTTCCCCAAGAAGATAAATTTTTTACAAAAAAGACAAATTTTCAACAAAATAGGTACATTTTCTAACAAAAAAGATGAATTTTCAACCAAGAAGACTGATTTTCATCTAAAAAAGACGAGTTTTCGAGACAATATAAAAATGTTTATCAAAATAATGAATTTTCAATCAGAAAAAGATTAATTTTCGAAAAAAAAAACGAATTTTCGATGAAATGGTGAAATTTTTAACCAAACAGATGAATTTCCAACTAAAAGGATAAATAATCAATGTAAATAATAAATTTTTAACAAATAAGTTAAACTTGAAACCAAGTAATTGAATTTTTAACGAAAAATAATTTTATTTTAAATAAAAATAGTTGGTTTTAACTAAAAAGATGAATTTTTGGTCAAGAAGATATATTTTCTACAAATAAAGACGAATAAAAAAAAACATTTAATTAAAAAATATTGTCTTTTGAATAAAATGTCAAGCAAATAGTTGAATTTCCAACTGAAAAAGGTCCATTTTTAATTAAACAGGTTAGTTTTCAATTTAAAAAATTAATTTCCAAAAGAAAAACAAATTCACAACAAAATAATTCAATTTTCAACTAATAAAGGTTAATTTACCAACAAAAAAGACAAATTTTTAAGAAAATATTAGAATTTCCAACACTGAAGTTTAATTTTCAACTAAAAATAATTCAAAAAATGAATGAACAAAGTAGTTTAATTTTCCACCATACAGATAATTATTCAACTAAAATAATGAATCATTAACAAAAAATTGAATTTTTAACGAAGCAAGCGAATTATCAACCAAGAAGTTAAAATAAAAAAAAATTGAATTTTCCCCCAAGAAGATAAATTTTCTACAAAAGGGACAAAAGATGAATTTTCAACTAAGAAGACTGATTTCCATCTAAAAAAGGCGCATTTTTGAGAAAATATAAAAAATTTTCACAAAATTTTGAGTTTTCAACTAAAGAAAGATTTAGTTTCAAGAAAACAAAGAAATTTTCAACGAAATAGTTAAACTTTTAACCAAACAGATGAATTTTCAACTAAAAGGATAAATCGTTAACCTAAATAATAAATTGTTAACAAATCAGTTGAACTTTAAACCAAAAAAAAATTCATTTTAAATAAAAATAGTTGATTTTAACTAAAACGATGAATTTTTAATCAAGAAGATATATTTTCTACAAATAAAGGCGAATTGAAAAAAAAACATTTAATTATAAAATGGTTTTCTTTTCAATAAAATTTCAAGCCAATAGTTGAATTTTCAACTAAAAAAAAACTTCCATTTTCAATTAAACAGGTCAGTTTTCAATTAACAAAATTAATTTTCAATAGAAAAAAAAAATTGCAACAAAATAATTTAATTCTCAACAATACTGCTTAATTTTCAACTTCAATGATGAATCTTCAACAAAAAAAATATATTTTTAAGGAATGGTCTCAACTTTCAACGAAGCAGTTAAATTTTTAACCTGAAAGATTAATTTTCTAACAAAAACGACAAATTTTTGAGAAAATATAAGTATTTTCAACAATAATCTTAAATTTTCAGCTGAAAAGAATAAGTGAAAAAAAATCAAACAGATGAATTTTCAGTTAAAATGATAAATCATTAACCTAAATAATAAATTTTTAATACAAATAATTTAAAATTGAAACCAAGTAATTGAATTTTAAACGAAAAAAGATTTTATTTGAAATAAAAATAGTAGATTTTAACTAAAAGATGAATTTTTAATCAAGAACAGGTTAGTTTTCAATTTAAAAAATTAATTTTTTAAAGAAAAACAAATTTACAACAAAATAATTCAATTTTCAACCAAAAAAGGTTGATTTCCCAACGAAAAAAACTAATTTTTAAGAAAATATTAGAATTTCCAACACTGAAGTTTAATTTTCAACTAAAAATAATTTAAAAAAAAATGAACAAAGTAGTTTAATTTACAACCATACAGATAATTTTTCAACTAAAATAATGAGTCATTAACAAAAAATTTAATTTTCAAACAAAGCAGGTCAATTATCAACCAAGAAGAAAAAATTAAAAAAAAATGGAATTTTCCCATAAAAAGATCAATTTTCTACAAAAAAGACAAATTTTCAATAAAATAGGTACATTTGCTACCTGAAAAGATGAATTTTTAACCATGAAGACTGATTTTCATCTAAAAAAGGCGAATTTTTGAGAAAATATAAAAATGTTTAACAAAATAATGAATTTTCAATTAGAAAAAGATTAATTTTCGAGGAAAAAAAAAATTTGATGAAATGGTGGAATTTTTAACCAAACAGATGAATTTTCAGATAAAAGGATAAATCATTAACCTAAATAATAAATTTTTTAACAAATAATTTAAACTTGAACCCAAGTAATTTAATTTTTAACGGAAACAGATTTTATCTTGAATAAAAATAGTAGATTTCAATTAAAAAGATGATTTTTTAATCAAGAAGATATATTTTCTACAAATAAAGGGGAATTGAAAAAAAAAACATTTAATTATAAAATATTTTCTTTTGAATAAAATTTCAATCAAATAGTTGAATTTTCAACTGAAAAAAATGCCCATTTTTAGCTAAACAGGTTAGTTTTCAATTTAAAAAATTAATTTTCAAAAGAAAAACAAATTTACAACAAAATAATTCAATTTTTAACCAAAAAAGGTTAATTTCCCAACAAAAAAGATGAATTTTTAAGAAAATATTAGAATGTCCAACACTAAAGTTTAATTTTCAACTAAAAATAATTTAAAAAAAAATGAACAAAGTAGTTTAATTTTGAACCATACAGATATATTTTCTACAAATAAAGATGAATTTTCAAGAAAAACAATGAATTATTATAAACTATTTTCTTTTGAATGAAATTTTAAGCAAATACTTTAATTTTCAACTAAAAAAAAGTTCCATTTTTAATTAAACATGTCAATCTTCAATTAACAAAATTAATTTTCAAAAGAAAAACAAATTTACAACAAAATAGTTCAATTTTCAACAATGCTGCTTAATTTTCAACTTGAATGATGAATCTTCAACAAAAAAATTAATTTTTAGGAATCTGATTCAACTTTCAACGAAGCAGGTAGATTTTCAACCAAAAAGATTGATTTTCTAATCAATTTCCTAATTACAAAACAGACGATTTTTTTAGAAAATATAATAAAAAGTAGTTGAATTTCCAACCAAACAGATGAATATTCAAATAAAATAATGAGTCATTAACAAAAAATTGAATTTTTCACCAAGAAGATAAATTTATTTTCTACAAAAGAGACAAATTTTGAACAAAATAGGTACATTTTCTACCTAAAAAGATGAATTTTCAACTAAGAAGACTGATTTTCATCTAAAAAAGGCGAATTTTTGAGAATATATAAAATTTTTCACAAAAACGTTGAGTTTTCATTTAAAAAAGATTAATTTTCGAGAAAAAAAAACGAATTTTTAACGAAATGGTGAAATTTTTAATACAAATAGTGAGATTTTAATGAAAGTTTGTTTTCTACAAATAAAGATGAATTTTCAGTAAAAAAACATTAAATTTCAGTCGAAAAGATTAGTTTTCTACCATGAAGCTTTATTTTCTAGCAATGGAGATAAATTTTTAACAAAATACATGCAATTGCAAATAAATAATTAAACTTTCAAGTAAAAACCATCCAATTTTAATCAAAAATAGAATAGTTATATTTCCAGTTTAAAAAATTTAATTAAAAAAAAATGATTTTTTAACAAAGCATCGATTTTCAACCAAAAAAGATGACTTTTTAACAAAACTGTTGAATTTTCAACAACATTGTCAATTTTTCAACCAAATAATAAAAATTTTAACCAAAAAGATGATTTTTCAACCCCGAAGATTACTTTTTTACAACAATAAAAATTTCCAAAAAATATCATGGATTTTCAACCAAAAAAGATTACTTTTTAAGCAAATTGTTGAATTTTCAACAATGGAATTAAATGTTGAACCAAATAATAGACTTTCGAACTGAAAAGATGACTTTTTGACCAAGTAGTTTAATTTTCCACAAAAAAATGAATTTTGATTCAAATAATTTAATTTTGAACTGAAATTATGAATCTTTAATTTAAAAAGTGAATTAGCAAAAAAATGAATTTTTAACAAAGTAGTTTCCCTTTCAACCAATTACTGGAATTTTGAACCAAGAAGATGAATTCTTATTTTAAACAATGGAATAGTTGAATTTCTAATTAACGAACTAATTTTTCTACATAAAAAACGAATTTTCAACAAAATAGTTCAATTTTTTACAAAAAATATCAATTTTTAACTAAAAGGATGAATTTTCAACTGAAATGATGATGAAGATTGCCAGATAGATTAATTTCCTACCAAAAAGTCGAATTTTCATCCAACTAGTTAAATTTATAACTAAAAAATATCAATTTAAAAAAAAATGGAATTGCTTCGTTTTCAGTTAAAAAAATTTATCAAAAAAAAAACTTCTTAACAAAAAAAGATTTTAATTTTAATTAAAAAACAGTTGAATTTGACAAAACAAGACGAATTTTCAAAAAAATAAATAAAAAAAATGGAATAGTTAAATTTTCAACTGTTTTTGATTTAAAATTAAAATCTTTTCTATGGTTAAAAATTAATTTTATCATTTGAAAGTTCAACATCTTGTTAAGTTAAAAATTCAACTATTTGGTTGCGGATTTAGCTATCTTCTTGAAAATTTGTTTTTCTTTTTTTTTTTTTTTTAAATCCACTGTTTTTTATTTGAAATTGAAAATTTTTTTGGTTGAAATATCAACTTTTGTCTATTCAAAATTAAAATGTTTTTTGTGTGAAATATCTGCTATTACAATTTTTGTTGAGAATTCATCTTTTGGTTCAAAATTCCACTATTTGCTTGAAAGTTGAATAAAGTTAAAAGTTCTTTTTTTTTTTAATTCATCATGTTAGTTGAAAACTAGTATCTGTGGATCAAAACTTTACTATTTTGTTGAAAATTTGTTTTTTTTTGTGTGTGAGAATTAATTCCTTTAACTGAAAATTGAACTATTAAATTTTTGGTTGAAAATTTATATTTTTGATAAAAAATTGGTCTTTTCTAGTTGAAAATTCAACTATTGGGTTTAAAATTGAGTTATTTGTTGAAAATCGTCTTATTGGATGAATTCAACCTTTTTCGACCTAAAATTTAAATATTTTTTTATTAAAATATCGTAGGGTTGAAAATTCCACTATTTTGTTGAATATTAATTCTTTTTGGTTGCAAATTGATCCTTTTTTTATGAAAATTCAACTATTTGGTTGAAATTTCTTGTATTTTGTTGAAAATTTGTCTTTTTTGATAGAAAATAAATCTTTCTGGTAGAAAATCCATCTTTTTGCTGAAATTCGACTGATTTTAATTTAAAATATCAGTTTTTTTGTAGAAATACATTTATTTATATTAATATTATCTTTTTTAGTTGAAAATTTGACTATTTTAAAGAAAATTAATTTTTTTCCATTTTTGGTTGAAAATTGATTTTTTTAGTTGAAAAATTCTAAATTTTGTAAATAAAGTCATCTTTTTTGTT
The DNA here is from genome assembly GCA_932178445.1 of Andricus quercusramuli. NCBI lineage: Eukaryota > Metazoa > Arthropoda > Insecta > Hymenoptera > Cynipidae > Andricus > Andricus quercusramuli. Next base: position 19,427 of record CAKNXH010054456.1, read on the forward strand.
TGAAAATTTGTATTTTTTTGGTTAATAACTAATTTTCCTGTCTAAAAAGTCATATTTTCGTAGAAAATGTTATTACTTGCTTGAAAATTTAATTAATTTGTTGAAAATGGAACAATTTTCTTAAAAAATCATCTATTTTTGTTCTTGACAGTTTTGTTGAAAATTCGTTTTCTTTTCTCGAAAATGCAACTATTTTGTTAGAAAATATTATTATTCCGTTGAGAATTAACTATTATTTTGAAAAATCTTATTTTCTTTTTGGTTTGGCTTATTTTCTTATTTGGTTGAGAATTCAACTATTTTTTTGAAAATGCATCTTTTTTGGTGAAAAATCCAACTATTTGGTTATAACTTGAACTACTTTGTTAATTTTTTTGTTTGCTGAAGATTCATCATTATAGTTGAAAAGTGATCTCTATGGTTGAAAATTTAATTATTTTGTTGAAAAATTGTTTTTTTAGTTAAAAATTGATATTTTTTAGTTGAAAATTCCACTATTCGGCTAAAAATTCGTCTTTTCGACAAAAAAACCAATCTTCTTGGGAGAAGAGTCACGATTTGGTTGATAATTTTACTATTTGGTTAAACATTTAATTGTTTTGTTGAAAATACCAAAATTTTCTAAAAAATTCATCTTTTTTGGTTGAAAATTCGTCTTTTTTGGTTGAAAACTAATTTACTCGTTTAAAAAATCATATTTTTGTGAACATTTTTATTGATTGGTCAAAAATTTAATTAATTTGTTGAAAATGGAACAATTTTCTTAAAAAATCATCTATTTTTGTTTCTAACAGTTTTGTTGAAAATTTGTTTTTTTTTTCTCGAAAATTCAACTAATTTGGTAGAAAATATTGTTATTCCGTTGAAAATGAATTATTTTGTTGGAGTTAAGAAAATGAATCTTTTTGCTTGAAAATTATTTTTGGATGAATTCAACTATTTTTTGTTTCAAATAATTTTTTTTGTTCGAAATAATTTATTTGGAGAGAATTTATCTTTTTTTGGTTGAAAGTTCAACTATATTGTTGAAAGTTGAACTATTTTGTTAAAAATTAACTTTATTGTTGAATATTAATCATTTTGGTTAACCATTTATCTCTTTTGTTCAAAATTTAAATATTTTGTTGAAAATAATAATTTTTTCAATTGAAAATTGATTTTGTTAAATGAAAACTTAACTTTGTCATTGCTGGTTGAAAATTTATATTTTTCATTTGCTGATTCAACCATGTGGTTAAAAATTTATGTATTTTGTTAAAAGTTTGTCTTTTTTCGAAGGAAATTGATTAATTAATATTTTTGTTTCATTTAACTAATTGGTTGAAAATTGACCTGCTTTGTTAATTTTTTTTTTCTTAATGATTCATTATTTTAGTTGAATATTTATCTGTTTAGTTCAAAATTATTATTTTTAGTTAAAAATTCATCTTCGTGATTGAAAATTCTTATATTTTCTTGAAAATTCGTCTTTTTCGATAAAAAATCAATCTTCATCATTAAAAATTAATGTTTTGTTTTTGAAAATTTAACTATTCCATTTATGGTTAAATACTGACCCTTTTTAGTTCAAAATTCAACAAATCGGATCCTTTAAAATGACTAATATCATCAGGGCGTAAAATTGACTAATTAAAAAATGTTATTTTGACTGATTTGTCAGTGATCGAATCCGGATTATTTAAATCAGT
>CAKNXH010054456.1:21124-31997 GCA_932178445.1 Andricus quercusramuli
CAGGCTACGAATTTGGCATGCAATTAAAATACCATAAATGCAGACAAAAATCAAATTTAATATTGAAAAGTAATATTGAAGGAAGCGAAAAGAAAGTTAATCACGCAATTTTTCTTTCTGCATTCGGAATGAAAACTGGGCTTGTTCGTCAGTAAATGTGCAATAAATGAAACAAAAGTGCTTTGGCAGAATGAGTACCTTTAATTAAAAAGAGCTTCTAGGCGTGCTAATATAATATATACACTGGTAAAAGACAAAGAAGCATATTAGCGTGATTTTCTACGGATCATATAAATAAATCTCAGCGAGAGCACTGGCCAGATGAACTCCATTCTGGAAATGCTATTCGTTAAAAATAAAATATTCTAAGTTCATTGAAGATTAACTATAATGATTCGGCTTAGAAATTAAATCTAGTGTAGCGAACAAGTAAATATTCTACAGACCGTATGTACAAATATGAAGCGAAACAAGACGAAAGACTGTAAAATTTTCATAAATTTCAATTCACTGAGCGCTTTTAAAGCGAATTTTTGTTCTTCCCAGGACTGCCACATACTTAAGTATATTATTCGCATAAAATAATAAAAAAATACATGAAATTTAAAAAAAACGAGAGAAGGTCGCTCTCAAATTTTTAAAGATTGATTTTCTAATATTTGTACAATCGAAATAAACTTTAGAGTTGAAACAATTTTAAATCATAATTATTTAGCTTGAAGGATTCCGAATCTGTGTTACAAATATTTCTTTTTGAACATTCTTATCAGGAACCTTCATTTTTTAAATCTTTAAACTGTATAATTTGAATATTACATTATTCATTTTTTCATAATTCATACTTCACAATAAAAATGCTCTCGAAACAGGAGAAATAGGGCGATTTTTCACAAAAATAGGGGAATCAATTCTGTTAAATAAAATTAATATAGATACAATATAGAACGCTTCAGACCAAACACATTAATTTTTAACCAAAAAGATACATTTTTTATGAGAAGACGAATTTTTAACAAAATACATACATTTTCAACCAAATAGTTAAATTTTCACTTAGAAAAATTCAATTAAAAAAATAGTTCAATTTGGAACCAAAACAAATTATTATTTGCCAAACAATTACATTTTTAACCAAAAAAGATAACATTTTTACCAGTAAAAAGATGAATTTTTGTAAAAAAAGTTAATTTTCGAACAATAAAGCTGAATTTTCAACTAAAAAATGTGACTTTCCAACAAAAAGAGATCAATTTCCTACAAAAAAGTTGAGTTTTAAGCTAAAAAGTCTATTGTTTGAGAAAAAAATTTAATTTTTATTCCCGAAAAGATAGATTTTGATTTAAAAAGTTAATTTTATACCAAAAACGATCAATTTTCAACTAAATAACTGAATGTAAAAAAAAATCATTTTCAGCCAAACAGTTGCATTTGGAACCAAATAGTTGCACCTTTAAGCAAACAAGACAAATTTTTAACTAAAAAAGATGGAATTTCTAAAAAAAACTAGATGAATTTGGAATAAAATGGATTAATTTTTAGCCAAATTGTTAAATTTTCTACTAAAAAAAAATAATTTTTAACAAAAACTTTAACTTTAAGCCAAAACAGATTATTAATTGTCAATCAAACAGTTTCATTTTTAACCAAAAACATTGAATTTTTACCAGAATAGCAATGAATTGGAGAAAAAAAAATTTTATTTTCGACCGAGAAAGCTATTTTTTTAAATACAAAGTTAAATTTTCAGCCAAAAAAAGATTAATTTTCAACCAAAAGAGATAACTTTTCATCAAAAAAGTCAAGTTTTTAAGCTAAAAAGTCGAGTTTTTTTAGAAAAAATTTGATTTTTAATCCCGAAAATATAATTTTTCAACCAAAAAGTTCACTTTCAACCAAAAAAGATAAATTTTCAATCAATAAGATCGAATTTTCTATCAAAATAAAAGAATATTCAACAAAACAGTTGAGCATTTGACCAAAAAATTACTTTTTTAACAATATAATTGAGTTTTCAAACAAATGGTCGAATTTTCAATTAAAATTCAAACTTCAACCAAAAACGGTTAAATTTTAAAGCCAAAAAGAATTTTTTTATAAGACAAGTGAATTATCAGCCGGAAAGTTGAATTTACAACAAATAGATCGTTTTCGTTTCAAAAACTATTCATCAAACATTTTCTCAGAATGAAGCTTTAATGAGAAATTATTTAGTTTTTAATCTTCCGAAATAATATTTATTCTCTCTAGTTTTGAATTCCAATTTTAAAAGTTTCATATTCACATTTTTCTTTAAAAAATCAAATTTTGTCAAAAAAGTCGAGAAAAGTCGTACGATCAATAAAAATAATTTTAATTTTAATATTTCACATCTCAAAGCCTAAAATATCGCTTTAAATTTCTGATCTTTAAAATAAAAATATTGCAATTTCAACAGAATGGGTTAATTTTTAACCAAAAAGATTAATTTTCCATAAAAATACGAATTTTCGACCAAATACATGAATTCTCAATTAAATATTTGGATTTTCTAATAATAAAAAAAATAAAAGATTAATTTTTTTTTAATTTTCAACAAAACTGTTCAATTTTCAAACAAAGAGATGAATTTTCAACTAAAATTATGAATCTTCAACCGGCACAAATAGTTTTTAACAAATTAGTTCAAATTTCAACCAAGATGTTAAATTTTCAACAAAAAGAGATGATTTCTTGGTGAAGAATATAATAGTTGACGTTTCAAACGAAAAAGATGAATATTCAAAGAAATAGTTGAATCCTCAAAGCAGATTATTAATTTTCAGTAAAATTGTTGCATTTTTACCCCAAAAAGATTACATATATACCACAAGAGACGAGTTTTCAATAAAATAGATCAATTTTCAACTAAAAAGTTCAATTTTAAACCAAACACATTAATTTTCTACCAAAAAGATAAATTTTTTATAAAAATACGAATTTTATAAAAAATATATACATTTCCAACCAAATAGTTGAATTTCTTACTGGAAAAGACGAATTTTGAACCAAATTATTGAAGTTTCTACTAAAAAAGATACATTTGCAATCCAAAATTGAATAGTTAAATTTTCACTTAAAAAAATTAAATTTCAACAAATAGTTCAATTTGGAACCAAAAAAATTATTAATTGCCAATCAGTTACATTTTTAACCAAAAATGCTAAAATCTTTAACAGCAAAAAGATGAATTTTCATCAAAAAAGTTAATTTTCGAACAAAAAAGCTGAATTTGAAATGAAAAGTTGAATTTTTAACTAAAAAAGGTACCTTTCAACCAAAAGTGATCAATTTTCATCGAAAGATTTGAGTTTTTAATCAATAAGTCGAATTTTTTAGAAAAAAGTTCAACTTTTAATCCCGAAAATATAGATTTTCATAAAAAACGTTCATTTTCAACCAAGAAAGATAAATTTTCAACTAAAAAGTTCAATTTTAAACCAAACACATTAATTTTCTACCAAAAAGATAAATTTTTTATAAAAAGATGAATTTTTAAAAATATATATACATTTTCAACCAAATAGTTTAATTTTTTACTTGGAAAGGCGAATTTTGAACCAAATTATTGAAGTTTCTACTAAAAAAGATACATTTTCAATCCAAAATTGAATAGTTAAATTTTCACTTGAAAAAATTAAATTTCAACAAACAGTTCAATTTGGAACCAAAAAAATTATTAATTGCCAAACAGTTACATTTTTAACCAAAAATGCTAAAATCTTTAACAGTAAAAAGATGAATTTTCATCAAAAAAGTTAATTCTCGAACAAAAAAGCTGAATTTTGAAATGAAAAGCTGAATTTTTAACTAAAAAAGGTACCTTTCTAACATTTTTTAGAAAAAAATTAAACTTTTAATCCCGAAAAGATAGATTTTCATTAAAAAAGTTAATTTTCAACCAAGAAAGATGAATTTTCAACTAAATAGCTGAATTTTTTAACTAAAAAAGATGGAATTTCTAAAAAACTAGATGAATTTTCAATAAAATAGATGAATTTTTAACCAAATTGTTAAATTTTCTACTGAAAAAGAATTATTTTCAAGCAATAGAAGATGGAATCGTTAAATTTTCAGTTGAAAAAATTAATTTTTAACAAAAACTTTAACTTTAAGCCAAAACAGATTATTAATTGTCAATCAGTTTCATTTTTAACCAAAAAGATTGAATTTTTACCAGAATAGAGATGAATTTAAGAAAAAAAGTTCATTTTCGACTGAGAAAGCTATTTTTTTAAATACAAAGTTAAATTTTCAGCCAAAAAAGATTAATTTTCAACCAAAAGAGATAACTTTTCGTCAAAAGAGTCAAGTTTTTAAGCTAAAAAATCGAGTTTTTTTAGAAAAAATTTGACTCTTAATCCCGAAAATATAATTTTTCAACAAAAAAGTTCACTTTCAACCAAAAAAAAAAAAGAATTCTCAATCAAGACAGATGGATTTTCAACCAATTATAGCTGAATTTTCAACAACAAAAAAAGAAAATAATTTTTAACCAGACATTTATAACCAAACAGTTGCACTTTTAAGCAAAAGAGACGAATATTCATCAAAAAAGTTGAATTTTTAACCAAATAGTTGAATTTTCAATAGTACAAAATTTTAAAAAAAGAATGATGACTTTTCCACCAAAAAAGATTCATGTTCTCTCCAAAAAGACGAATATTTAACAAAACAGTTGAATTTTTGACCAAAATACATGTCTTTTTAACAAAATAGTTGAATTTTACATAAAATAATAAAATTTTCAAACAAATAATAAAATTTTAAGCTAAAAAAAAGATGAATTCCTTACAAAAAAAATATAATAGTAGACTTAAAAAAAGAATTAGTTTTTAACCAAGAATAGATGGATTTTATTATCGGGTTCTATTATTCAGTTCGTTAAAAAAAAAAAACAGAAAACAAGAAAAAGGGGAATTTTCTTCAAAATAGGGGAAAGAGTGTGAAGTCTGATATTGAATAGCATTTTCCCACCACAGATTACTATAGATTAATCAAATTTCTTTTTTTACATTTAATCTAAAATAAGATGAATTAAAGTGACTGTGTGGCAGCCCTGGTTATCCCGAATTAAAAAAAAATATATATCACATAGTAAAAAGTAGATTCAGTCTCACTATTTTAGTACGTCTCAAAAAAATAATTCGTCCGAAAGTACATCGGTAAAAATATCTATATTTACAAAGTCCTTTTCGTGCTCGTAAGGCTTTTAAGTAAAAGTGTAAGAACCAAGTCGCGCTGCCTTTGATAAAACTAAAATATTCTGAAATGACCGCGTTAGTTTTCCGAATCAGAATTTGTGTCTTCTGAAAGCCTGACCCTTTTAGCGTATTTCGTTGTCGGATCAACTTTTCCTCTCAACTCGCGAGACTCGCCCCTCAGAAGACTTTGAAGACTGCTTTCGAGTGGGGAAGACTTTTCAGAAGTCCTCGTTGGGGAAGACGTTTCAAAAGTCTTCGCTGGGGAAGACTTTTCAAAAGTCTTCTCTGGGGAAGACTTAGCTTCCTCCTTATCTTCTGGAATCGCCTTGGAACTTTGTCGCTTGAGCGTTGAAGGTTCTGATTCTAAGCTACTTTTACTCGATTCTGATAAAAAGTGAGTGGCGCTTTCAGCAAATCTTGATCTATATGCAAAATGACTGTGCGTAGTTGGCGATAAAATCGAGGAGAGGCCATCGCCTGGTCTGATCAAGGAGACTGAACGCGTCTTCCAGCTCGGACCCTCTAAATTCAAATTGGGAGCGCTTTTTTGCGGATCTCCCAGGGTTCCGGAACTCACGAGGGTGTATTTTCCGAGGTCGGGGGTACTTTGTCGCGCAGAGAGCCGTTTACTGGAAGTCTTGGCACCTGGCGAAGTTCCATAGAGTGTTACTTGGGAGCTATAGCGGCTGGTATTAGCGGACTTGGGATCTTTCCTGGAAGTCAGTGAATATAGGGAGCTCGCCTGCTTGGCAGGCGAGGAGGCTTTAGCAATTTGGGAGTCGTGAAAGGGCAAGTGAAAAGATGGAACATGGACCTGATAGATGTAGTCGCTGTCAGTTTTTAACGAAGAAAAACTTTGTTGATGTGGCAGCGACACCGTGTCTTCCTCCATCGCGTCGTCCACCTGCGCTTTGTAGGAGAACATGATTGATGGTTGTGACACTCTGCAAAAAAAGGAACGGATTAGAACACATCGAATTGCCACGCTCTGTGAATTTTCGCTGAACAATCTTTCATTTTCCACGAACATTCTAAAACTTGTTTAGGTATAAAAACAACCTTAGACCTAGGAGATCAATACTTTTTAAACCAAAACAGTTGAATTGATCAACAAAATAAAAATATTCAATAAATCAGCTGAATCAACCACATAAAAAAATTAATTTCGAATTGAAAAACGAATTTTTGAACAAAATAATTATATTTTCAATTAAAGAAATGAATTTTTAACTAAAAGGATGAATCTTCAGGCAAGAAAATTAATTTTTATCCAAATAGTTCAACTTTCAACAGGGTTTCCAGCGATTCTTAGAAACAAAATTCGAAGTCGTTTCCAGGTTTTCCAGGTGAAGAAATCAAGTTTTTCCAGGTCTACTTTTTTACATCAAATAATGAAATAACCGTTTTTTATATATGCAAAAAATGAGCCATTTAATTTTTTATTGGACAACAGTTTCCAAAGAAAGCTTTTGAAATCTTTGTGAAATCATTAAAAATCTTTTGGAATGTTTGAAAATTTTTTTAAAATCTTGGAAATCTTTCTTAAATTTTTTGAAATCTTTTGAAATCATTAGGAAATTTTTGAAATGTTTTGAAATTATTCTTTGTGAAATCTTTTATGTTCGTTTGAAATCTTTTTGAATCTTCTCAAATTTGTTGAAACCTTTTGAAATCGTTTAAAATCTTTGCGATGTTTGAAATCTTTAAAATCTGGTATACCGTATCCTTGTTGAAATCTTTGAAATTCTTTAAATCTTTTGAAATCCTCATGAATCCTTTAAATATTTATGAAATCTTTTGTACTAGTTGAAATCATTGAAATATTAAAAATCTTTGTGAAATCTTTCGAAATCTTCTGAAAAATGATGAAATGGCTTAAAATCTTTGAAATGTTTTGAAATCCTCATTAATTCTTTGAAAGATTTGTGAAATCTTCTAAAAAAATTTGAAATCGTTTAAAATCTTTGAAATTTTTTTGATGATTTGAAATTCTTTTATTTTTCTTTAAGTCTTTAATAATTTTTTTATGAAATCTTTAAAATAATTGTGAAATCTTTTGTATTCGTTCGAAATCATGGAAATATTTGAAATCCTTGTAAAATATTTTGAAACCTTCTAAAAAATGTTGAAATCGTTTAAAATCTTTGAAAAAAATCTTTGAAATACCTGGAATCTAGTGAAATCTTTACAAATTTTTCGAAATATTTGAAAAATCTTTCTGAATTCTTTTGTGTTTGTTGAAATCATTGAAATCAATGTAAAATCTTTCACGAAATTTTGCAATCGTGTCAAATCTTTAAAATGGTTTGAAAATTGATGTATACCTTTTTGAAATGTTTGAAATTCTTGTATTGTTTTGAAATCCTTGAAATATTTTTGAAATCATTTGTATTCATTTGAAATCGTTGCAATATTTAAAATCCTTGTAAGATCTTTTTAAATCTTCTGAAAAATTCTGAAATCGTTTAAAGTCTTTGAACTGTTTTGAAATCTTTGACATCTGGTATGCTGTACAGTGTACAATGTTTAAAATCTTTGACATTTTTTGAAGGTTTTAAAATATTTGTGAAATCTTTCTTAAATCTTTGTTTGTGAAATTATCAACTAATAATTTTTATAATTTGTAAATTGAATATCTCAAGAAAATGTATACATTAACATTCTATATTAGCGGACAAGAAATTAAAAACTTATAGAATTACTCACAATATTAAAATCAATAATATAAAATATTAAATTGCAGACTATCAAATAATTGGCACCAGTCGAGAAAAAGTGCCTTGGAATATCTTTATTTATTCTGTAATAAACAAAAGATAAACTATATCTTGATAATTAAAAAAGTTTTTAGTAGCAATATTTCTTCTAAACGATATGTTTCTTTCATAATAGACTACAAGATTTTAATTGCTCTTCACATTTTAATAAAACAACTGTTTTAAAAGCAAAAAAATTTCAAATTCAAGGTTCTCGTGAAAAATTCAAGGAGATTTCCAAGTTTTCAAGGTTTAAAAAAAATTCAAGGAGAATTCCAGGTTTTCAAGGTTTTCAAGGTCGCTGGACAGGGTGTCCAGCGAAATAATTTTCATCCTAAAAATATAAATTTCCAAACAACAATAAAACAATTCAATTTTCAGTGATAAAAATAAATTTTCAATCTAAGAGAACGAATTTTCCATAAAATAGTTAAATTTTCAAAGAAAGAAATGGATTTTCAAGTATGAAAAATATATGTTCGAAGTAAAAAGGGAATAATTAATATTGCAGTTTAAAAAATTGATTTTGAACAAGAAAAAACGAATTTTCAAGAAAATAATTATATTTTCAGCCAAGGAAATCAATTTTTGACGAAAAGGATAAATCTTGAACCAAAAAATTAAATTTTAACCAAACAGTTCAATTTTTCAACCCAAACGATAAATTTTCTACCAAAAAAGACAAATGTTCAACAAAATACATTAATTCTTGAATAAAAAAAAATTTCAACCAATAATAAACAATTGTCAACAGAATAGTTAAATTAACAAAACAAATGAATTTTTTAACAAGAAGATTAACTTTGTATCAATCAACATCAGTTTTAAAAAAATGGAATCGTTGAATTTTCAGTTGAAGAAATAAATTTATAACTAAGAAGCTGAATCTTCATCAAACAAACAAAAAACTATTTTTTAACTGAATAATTACATTTTTACCCGAAAGATTAATTTTCTATAAAAAAAAGACAAATTTTGAACAAAATACATGAATTTTCAACCAAAAAATATACATTTCCAAACAACAATAGAACAATTACATTTTCAGTTGAAAAATCAATTTTTAACCAAAAGCAAACGAATTTTTAACTAAATAGTTGAACTTTTAACCCAAGAAATAAATTTTCTGCGAAAAAGATTAATGAAATATGTAATTTCTCAACTAAAAAAAGGTACATTTTCAACCAAAAATAGAATAGTTCAATTTTCGGTTAAAAAAATAGATTTTCAACCAAAAATAAATAATTTTCAACCAAGCAGTTGCAATTTCAACGAAAAATTATGAATATTCAAACAAGAGGATTAAATTTGTATCAAAAAACATCAATTTTCGACCAAAAATGGAATCGTTTAATTTTCAATTGAAGCAATGAATAGTTTACTAAAAGGATGAATCTTCAATCAAGAATATTAATTTCTAACCGAACAGTTGAATTTTGATAACAAAGGATGAATTTTCTAACAAAAAAGACAAATTTTCAACAAAATACATGGATTTTCAATCAAAAAATATCAATTTCCAACCAACAATAGAACAATTAAATTTTCAGTGAGAAAAATAAATTTTCAATCAAAAGCAAACAAATTTTCCATAAAATAGTTAAATTTTCAAACAAAGAAATGGATTTTAAATTAAAAGAGGTAAATTTGTAAGTAAAAATGGAATAGTTAAATTTTCAATCAAAAATTAAATTCTGAACTAAAAGAACGAATTTTCAACAAAAAAAAAAAAAAAATTATTTTCAACCGAAGAAATAAATTTTGAACTAAAAGAATTAAATCATCAACCACAAAATGAATTTTTAACCAAATAGTGCATTTTTCCACACAAAAGATGAACTTTCTACAAAAAAATACAAACAAATTTTCTATAAAATACGTGAATTCTCAACTAAAAAAGATAAATTTTCAACCAAAAATAGAATAGTTCAATTTTCAGTTAGAAAAATAAATTTTCAGCCAAAAATAAACAATTTTCAACCAAGAAGCTGCAATGTTAACGAAAAATGATGATTTTTTAAACAAGAAGATTAAATTTGTATAAAAAAAGATAAATTTTGAACCAAAAATGGAATTGTTTAATTTTTAGATAAAGAATAGAATATATTACTAAAAGGATAAATCTTAAATAAAAAAAATGAATTTCTAACCTAACAGTTGAATTTTCATAACAAAAGATGAATTTTCTACCAAAAAGGACAAATTGTCAACAAAGTACATGAATTGTCAATCAAAAGCAAACGAATTTTCCATAAAATAATCAAATTTGCAAACAAAGATATGGATTTTCAATTAGAAGCGATAAATTTGTAAGCAAAAATGCAAGATACATTTTCAATTAAAAATTCAATTTTGAACTGAAGAAACAAATTTTCAACAAAATAATTATATTTTCAACCGAAGAAATAAATTTTGGACTGAGAGAATGAATCTTCAACCAAAAAAATTAATTTTATCCAAGTAGTTAATTTTTCAACTCAAAAGATGAATCTTCTACAAAAAAAAATTCAATAAAATATGTGAATTCTCAACTAAAAAAGATACATTTTCAACAAAAAATAGAATAGTTCAATTTTCAGTTAAAAAAAGAAATTTTCAACAAAAGATAAACAATTTTCAACCTAAGATAAACAATTTTTTAACCAAGCAGTTGCCATTTTAACCAAATATGATGCATTTTTAAACAAGAAGATTAAATTGGTATCAAAAAATATAAATTTTCAACGAAAACTTGAATCGTTTAATTTTCAGTTAAAGAAATGAATATTTTACTAGAAGGACGAATATACAATCAAAAAAATTAATTTCTAACCAAACAGTTGAATTTTCATAACAAAAGATGAATTTTCTACCACAAAAGACAAATTTTAAACAAAATACATGAATTTTCAACCAAAA
>CAKNXH010054458.1:515-13904 GCA_932178445.1 Andricus quercusramuli
GCGTTTTCTTGTAATGCGAAACTGATAACTAGATTTATGATGGATTGTTCAAACAATTTATCATTGATTTTAGCAATTTCATCTTCAAATAGAGACAGAAAGTCGTGGTTTTTTGAACAAGTGCCCTATTTTCGTACAATTTCCAAGTAGAGTGAAGTAATAGCTTATCAATTTGAACAAAAATAATTGTTTGAACAATTTATTCTCACTATTAATCATATTGTGTTTAAAGGATAGAAATCGCTATTTTTTCCTAAATTTTAAACTTTTTGTGCACTTTTCACATAGTGAGGTAATAATAAAAGCAAGTTAACAAAAATAGTTTTTGAAACAATTCATTATCGTTAATAACTATATCTTCTCTTAGGTAATTGATAGAAGAATGCGGTTTCTTCGAAAATGCTTAACTACGCCTCGCCTTTCTAGCTATGAATAAATGATAAATAAACAAAACAGAGAAACATATTTTAAACAATCTCTTTCTTTTTCGCAGATATATTTTGCGGGAGGAGAGTCTGATATCAAAATATCTGCAACTACCTGACATTACAATAGGAAAAGATAGTTCCAAACAGTAATCAATTGTTCAAGTAAGCATACGTTCGTTAACTCGCATCAATTACGACCCCGCTAAGTGACACATGGACAAAAAGTTTACGAGTTCAGAAAAAACCGCAACTTTTAAGCACTGATATAACAGAAGATCGTTATAAACAATACTGAATTGTTGAAACAAGTGTGTTTATTAACTTGCTTCGTTTATTACTTCATGAAATAAAAAGTGGATAACAGGTTGGAAATTTCAGAAAAAAAACCGCAACTATCTCGCATTAACAAAGAAAAAGATAGAAATAGACAATAATACATTTTTTAAATAATTATTTTTGCTCAATGTAATTAATTATTAACTCATTCCAAGCGAACAGTGGACAAATAGTTGAAAAAAGCAGAAAAACCGCCACTTTCTAGCATTATTGAAATTGAATATCAGGAAAAATAATAATAAATTTTTTTAAACAATTAATTTTTTGAACATCACTCAATCATTCAACTCACTTTTATTGAAAATTGGACATCAAGTGGAAAATTTTCGACAAAACTTCATCTTTCTAGCATTATTCTAATAGAATACCATTAACAATAATAATAATTTGTGTAGGCAATCATGTTTGTTAACATTGATCAAGTATTACCTCACTCTAATTGAAAATTGGACAAAAAGTAGAAAAATTTTCTTATAACCTACACTCTACCTATCTCTATCTTATGAGGAAATTGCTGTTCGCAAGGAAAAAAATGCAAAAAAGTCATAACTGGCGCCGAAAACTCGCAAAACCCATTTTTTCACTTGCGGGGGGTTTTTCGGGACCCTAATAAACAGAATTATGGGGGTGATAGTTGAAAGGTAATATTTAATTCGTATTCCATGGCTATATATATGTAAAGACAAATGCTGAGTTTCAACTCGACTCAACTCATATCGACGATTCTGTGTGAAATTTACAAAAGCGTCCTTGTTTCTTATTGGAAACACGCGTTGAACGTCATGGGGCTGGCGCCACCGCTAAATATCAGTGTTTCCAAAACAAACAAAAACCGGATTTATTCTTATGTGGATCTGAACAAATTTCCGGGCGATAAGCATGAAAATTCGATTAACAAATATTTGGACCACCCGTAATGTAACATGTATTCGCTGTCAAAATAAATAAATTAATAAACAAAATTTTCCTATAATTAATTATTTAAAATAGAACATTGTTGAGACAATAGTGATCACATTATGTAAGTAGCATACGAATCTTAGGACATAAAAAATAGTAAATAAAAGTTCTTGAAAGTATATAAATTATAAGAACAATTTGTTGCATTTTTAACCTTTCCCATTGCATATCAAAGAGCAGGTACTAACAATAAGAACATGAAAAATCAGACATTCGTGATATTTCCGAAATTCGCATTTTTCATCAAAAATAGATAAGAAAGTTAAATAACTGACATAAGCACAGCCGAAAGTTCAAGGAAAAAGTGCCGTTATTTAATTGTCGTATCTATATTTTAGGATTTTCGAAAAAATGTGATTTTCAGACATATATCAAGAATGTCGAATTTTTGTACTTGTTTGTCTCTCTGATACGAAGAAAAAACAAGAGAAAAAGCTATCACCATATGGACGTAGGAAGTGGAAAGGGCCCACGCAGGTGGAAGAGTTATATATACTTTATATGCAGTGGACAAAACACTGATATTTTTCATTTCTTTATATAGACAAATTTATTAAGCAAATGAAACATATCACTGTGTTGTCCACTATATATATGATCTTATTATATAATGATGAATATATGTAATCTTAACCCGCAAATGGGTGGAAGGTGGGGGGGGGGCAGATAGATAGAGAATGATAACACAATCAAAGCAAAGTGGTGGCTCAGTCCCACCCCCAACCGATTGTGGGCCCCCCCGCACGCTTCTTACGCTAGGTCAGTCTACTTCGTACGTCCACGCATCGCCACGTATTCAGCAGCACCACCCACGGGGGCCAAACCGGCGAAACTTGGGAAAAGTCGCAATCACAACTTTCACCCAAGTTTGACTGAAGCTTGTCACCAACATTGGGAGACTTGGGCAAAATATTCACCCAACATTGACTCAAGCTTTGCACGCTCAAGTATCACCACGCATTCAGCAGCGCCATCTATTGATCAGCGGCATCGATACTTTAGACTCAGTGGATAAGAAAGGATTTGATTAGAGAGTGCTTCTATACCACCAGAAGGCCTTAGACCGCAGCGACATCTCTCGGAACGCTGGCGTACTAAACGCGTCAAAATACCGGCCAAACTTGTGAAAAGTGGCCATAACAATTCTCACCCAAGCTTGACACAAGCTTGGCACCAACATTGGGAGACTTGTACACAACATTCACCCAAGCTTGACCCAAGTTTCGGTGCTGTTAGGGTACCAAGCGAGGTAACGTTTGCGAAATATTTACTGTCTGTTGGCAATGGTACTTTAAATGACAATGATGATCATTTAATAGCTCCAAAACAATGTGTAGCTCAGAGAATGGATGACATGGTAGAAACTACATTTAAACAATTAATTAATAATCACAAGTACGAAGATATAGAGAAAATAGCATTGACATTGATGATGTAATACTGCCAGAATATCTCAATACTTTAAATCCTCCTAACCTTCCGTATAAATTACAATTACGAAATAATTGCATTGTGATGCTACTTAGAAACCTCAGTATTAACGAAGGTCTATGCAATGGAACGCGTTTACAAGTAATAGAACTTGCGAATAATCTTTTACGATGTCGCATCCTAACTGGTGATAAAACGGGAGATATTGTACACTGAGAGACCTTTTGTTAGAATAAATGAAAAAAATGAATCAGAATTTGGTACAATATCATACCAAAATAGGGAAATCCGAGGTTTTATTACACTTATTCGTATTACAGTACCGAAGTTTAATATTATCACATGAGTATTTAAAACACGAAGACGACAAAGTAGTATTCTAAATACGAAATATTATGAATCTCCATTTCAAGAATTAACACTATGAAAAAGTGATATTCTTTTTACTGAGTTTTCGAAAAATAATTTGAATAAGAAAAATAGTGAATATCATAATCTCGAAAACGTATTTTAGAAATAGATATTATCAATATGAAGTTGACAGCAACCTAAGACGCACAGCAATCTATAAAATCCTTATTCTTGATTTTTCATATAGTTTCGTTTGAGAATGCTCCTCGAGTATTTCCGCCGTTTTCCGATCGAGCTCGATTGTGCACCGGCCGCGGTCGGTCCAAATCCAATTCGGTCCTTAGTTCTGTCAAAAGATGCTTGGTTGTAATGAAAAAGGCGATTTTATCACATGTATACCGAAAGGTTATGTTTCACTGCCCTGAATTGTCAAGCGATTCCTCTATGCCGAGATTTTTGCCAAATATTCCATAATATAAGTTAGCCGTGGGGTTTAGTTGTTAGGGATAAAATGCGTGCTTTGGGTAACTTAGGTTCGAATCTCGCCGCAGCGATTCCGATTTTTTATAGCGATTAAGCGTGCGATTATGTATGTAGTGAATAAATTAAGTATATAATAATAAAAATTATAATTGTACGCGTGTTTCCATATTCAATTGTATTTAATTTGTGTATTTAGTTCCTCCTTCTGAAGGTTAAATCTTTTGGTGGAGTGAGTTATTTTTCATATGGTCGTTTGAGATTCTCATATGCTTTGTATGACAACTTCAAAAGATGTTTTCACTCTTTCAAATAAAATTTATTACTATCGTTTTAACTTCGCTTGTCAACTTTGATATAGTGAATTTTAAATTCTCGCAAGTTTTATAAGAGTTAATGCAACATCCTTTCCATTTGTTCAAACAAAAATATTAATTTTGCCGGCTGAAAACCACTATATTAATTTTTGATACGCAAACCCTGTTTTCCCTATTTTGGAACGATATTATACTAAATTCTCATTCATTTTTATCATTTATTCTAACAAAAATTCTCTCAGTGTATATCCATTCACGGCATTCCACTATACTGTGAAGACATTTAGCCTTTAGTTTCAAACTACAACAATTTCCAATTAAATTAGCATTCGCGATGACAATTAATAAAAGTCAAGGACAAACCTTCGAAAAAATAGGAGTAGATGTTCGTAAAAATGTATTCAATCATGGACAATTGTACGTGGCATTTTCTCGAGTTCGATCTTGGAAATCATTACGTCTTTTTTTGGGAGAACAACGTCCCAATGATATGATAAAAAATTATGTATACACTGAATTATCAGATTAACTTAAAAAAATAATCTCTACATAAAAATAGTTCATTTTTAAATATGAAAATAATAAAAGGTTTCGTAATTCATCCTAAAGACAAAAACACGCGCGCTGATGAGCGCGCGATCGGTCTCGTACTTATAAATTGTACATGCGTCACTCTACGTGCACATTAGCGCCAGAATGAGCGGCGAGTATATACTTGAGGCCGTGGAGCACGTGCAGTTATTAGTAGTTCCGTGCATGATCTAATCCGTACTTTTGATCTTCACAATTAAAGAATAAAAAAAGAATGAAAAAGTGAAACGTAAGTATAAAATTATATTAAACTTGTGTTATATTGTTACATAGAAAAATGACAGTTTTACCAATATAAAAAAAGTCAAGAAAAGGAAACGTTTCTTTTTGGAAGCCCTACCAGATTATAAGAACAACTTTCTTAATTTTTTTGAAAAACCGAAAATTTAAATTTTGATCTCAGAACAACTAATTAAGAATCGAAAATTCCATTTTGCGGTCAAACTATGCAAGATACGAAAAATTATAATGAGACAAAAGTTGTTCACCTTGGAAAGAGCTACAAATTTTTTATGAATTATTTTTTCATAGGATGCGCAATTATTGTTTCATCAGTAAAAAACAACATTAAAAGTAAAAAAAATCTTGGACAAACGACACAAGCTACGAACAAAATAACTAGACAAAAGTTGTTCTCCCAAAAGAGAACTGCAAATTTGTTATTAATAATTTTTCAATGGTACTTAGAAATAAAAGAATTAAATTTTTGGACAAACTACACAAGTTGCAATGAAATTTTTAATAACAATTAATTAATTAATTGTTTTTTACAGAATGCACACTTTTTTTATTATAAAAAATAAGACAGTGAAAATACTCATGTTTCAATACCAATGCATATTATGAATTGTAAGAATATAAATTTAATGAAATGATAAATTTTTCAGGGCAGCTAAGAATAAAATTTAATGCAAAATAAGAAACAAATATTGAAGTAATCATGATAAATGAAATTTGTACTTTATTTTTCGATATCTGTGTAATCAATCCCAGGCCGAGGTACAGACATAAATGTAATATACATTTGATATAATGGTGTTGAACGTAATGTAGAAAAGTTAACATTTTGGACAAAAATCGAGTGCGAAGCATGAGATACATGATGAGAATGTGCTCGTTAAAACCAAAGGAGCTTTAATAAAAGAGAATTCTCAGTCACCATATTATAGTTGTCGATGCTTTGACCTTTAATTTTAATAGGCCTGTGCACAAATGTGAGGATAATACATTATCGAGCGCGCAGCGCGCGATGAGAGTATGCCCGCGCAGCGGGCAGATTTTTAATTGTTTGTGAATATATATTTTGAAGCATTTGAAATTCAAAACATTGCAAAATGAACTACATTAATTAAAAACGTTACTTAAACCGTACTTTCACTTTAAATTTTATACATTTAAATTAATTTTGATAAATTCTTCCAGATAGTTCACTTATGTTCATAAGGGAGAAAATTTAATATTTATAGCGGTGTGAAAGGAATAACAAATGTATAGGTAGTAGAAGCAATCGAAATTTTTTTTTCACTTTAAATGTACTTCAAAAAAAGTTGAGAACATATTACTCGAGGTGTCGAGATAATTTCAAAAAATCATTATTTTGTCATTTTTAATTATGATTTTGATCATTTCAGTTTTCCGGAAGTATATTTTACGCGAAACATTTTTTATGCTGAAAAAATGTTTAATCATTTAAGGGCTGTTTGAAGGTAATAATGCAATTTCACAATTCAAATAATGCATTGGAAAAAGTTGGAAGTGTCAATTGCTTTTCAATGAGTGTCTTTTATGGTATAAAAGTTTGAAAATATCATTCCCCAATTTATTGCTTGAAGAAATAAAATTTACGCTTTATCAGTCACGACAACAAAAATATTTCGGACTTGAATATAACACGTTGTTTTAAGTTCATTAAAAGAAATAATTGTAAAGTTTGTTTCTCTGATCACAATTAATAAATTTGCCCAATATCAGCCTCAGGAACGATGCTTGTAATACAATTTAAGTGAATCTTTTGCTAATAGATATTGTAATGCCGCCAAAATTTGAGAAGAATCCCAATGAGTTAAGCAAGAGACAGAAGAGAAGACGGATAGAATTTCTTCGGAGAAATGTCCCGAATGAAAATGTTGCACGAGAGAGTAGCAGTTCAAGTACGAGTAATGCAGCGTCGAACGTATCTGACGTGGACATGCCCGTAGAGCTTTTTGTGGATAATGGCATTGATGATTTGGAAGAATTGCGTGACGAGTCGCAGAGTGATGATGATAGCGACACAGGATCTTCTGATAGAGCCGTTATATCCTCGCATGAACAAGACTTTGATAATGATGATGATCTTGATGATGATGATGGTGCTCATGATGCTGATGATGATGATCGCGATTTGGTACTTGAAGACAACGAATTGTCAGAAGATGGCGATAATTCCGACGGAAGCAATTTAAATGAAGACCCCAACGTTGACATGCAAGAAGATATTGCTACTATAAGTAGGAGAAAAATGAAGAACGCTTTTCTGAGTGCTGGGTTAACTCATACACAAGGCAATATAATTTTGAAAACTCTGAGAGAATATCCTTTCCAGTATTTGCATCTACCCAAAGACATTAGAACTGTATTGAATACACCTGCCTATGCTGCTAGCAGATTTGTTCATGAAACTGCAGGAGGGGAGTACTTGCATATTGGATTTCAAGATGGCCTTCTGCAGAAACTTGGTTTCATTCCCAGAGATCAATTGCCATCTGAGATAATTATGGATTTCAGTACGGATGGTGGGAGGCTAGATAAAGGCGGGAAATGACAATTCTGGTCACAGCAATATCGAATTATCAACATTCCAGATAAGAGGCCTATGATAGCTTGTGTTTTTAAAGGACGACATAAACCATCAAATTCCTTCGACTTTTTTGAAATGTTTCTCCAGGAAATTAATGAAGTCATTGGAAATGGCGCAATTGAAATCGGTGGTCGAATAAATCCTCTCCAAATTAGTTGCTTCATTGCCGACGCCCCCGCATGAGTTATGATTTTAAATCATTATGGTCATACTTCCTCAAGAGCATGTTCGAAATGCAAAGTTGAAGGACATCGATGCGATGTAGAAGGCGATCGGAATACAATGATTTTTCCAGGAACTCAGCACACACCTCGTATAAATGAAGAATATAGAAATATTACTGATGATGATCACCATAAAGGACGCAGTCCTCTGTCTCTGATACCAATAGATTTGGTAACTCGAGTACTATTCGAGGGTTTCCATTTAATAAACCTCGGAAACGTTAAAAAAGTGGTCGAAGCACACGTTGCCGGTAAATACACTTACAGGAGGTTGAGTGGTAGACAATTAAACATTCTTGATGCAAGAATGAAAACTTTATCCGATTATTGTCCTACAGAGTTTGGTCGAAGGCCAAGGGAAATAACAGCGTACAGTAGCTTTAAAGCTGTCGAATTCAGGCAGCTATTATTATATTGTACTGTAGTAATTTTAGGAGATGTTTTTCCTGAAGAATATTATGAACACTTCTTAATATTACATTGTGTAATACGCCTTCTCGTGTCAGAAAGTATAACACCAGTTATGTTTGATTTCTGTCAGAAATGTTTAGAAATGTTGATATGTGCATAGCACTATACGGGGAGCCATTTTTGTCCTACAACGTTCATGGTTTGCTACATATTGTAGAGAACGTTAGAAATTTAGGAAGCCTGGAAACTTTCAGTGCATTCTGCTATGAGAATAACATGCCACAGTTCCCTAAATTTCATCGAAAACTTGATCTTTCGCTTCAACAGTACTACAAAAGGATGTTTGAACGGAGTGATTTTTCTAATGAGCCCATTGATGGTGAGGAACTCATTCAGCCGTCTAAATTTCATGCTGCTATTGGATCTTGAAGCACAGAACTGCACTCAGTTCAAGAAAATTGTCATCGGCAAATACACTTTTGCAACAAATTTTCGTGACAGTTGTTTTGTTTCAAATAAGAAAAGAATATGCTTAATCGAAAATATTGTCTTAGTCGAAGAAATGATTTTATTTATTGTAAGGCATTTTCGCTTCGTGCAGCAGTTGTATATGATTTCGGTCTGACATCCCCATCCGTTGGTGTATATCACTGCAGTAATTTAACACCTGAATTAAATATTGTGCCCTTGACGGATGTGGAAATAAAGTGTTATCAAATGCCAAAATGGAATGAAGTAGAAGGTCTAGAAGAAAATATTGTTCAAAATGAATGGGTTTGCGTTACTCTTTAAGAGTGACTGTCCCTCCCGTAGAATTAATTCTACAATTTGTACAAGCAAAGCTGTAAGAAATGTACTTCAGTCAAGAATTTCCATCTCTCTCTTCAGAATGTTTGGAAATAATAATTATAATTATCTTAATTGCATGTATAGAATTCCTGAAAATCAAACAAGAATTGAGCGACCAAATTTGGACAACCATCATAAGATTCTCCTATTGTAATTAAAAAAAAAAAATTCTTTGGACAAAAGTAAAGAAGAGGAAAGAGAAATGAGAAGGAAACCAACAAAATTCCCTTCAAATTGTATTTGGTTGGTTTGATTTTGTTGGTTGGTTTGATTTTGTTGGTTGCCTTCTCATTTTTCTTTCCTCTTGTTTATTTTTGTCCAACGAATTTTTTTTTATTAAAATAGGAGCATTTTATGGTGGTTGTCCAAATTTGGTCGTTGGATTCTTGTTTTTTTCAGTAATTCTATACATTAACTTGAGTAGTGGACGTTAAATAGGATTTGAGTTTGATTTTGATCTAATTTAAAATTCTTTAATTTTAATTACCTTAATGCTCGATTTTCAATATTTAGTTCTGGATTTTGTACAAAAAGCGTATTTTCCAACATTTGGTCTTGGTAACTGGATTCCCAAAGGTTTCCATTTGGAGGGAATATGTTATTTTCCAATAAAAATAATTGTATGAGTCTCAATTAAGCTTCTGAATCATAGAAATAAAGTTTACATACGAAAATAGTGAAAATGGAAGGAATTTTATCTTCAAAATTGACAATAGGCACATCCTCGAAAATCAGTTCCTTCAGCCTATTCAATACTATCGTTTTAATGTTTCAAGTAATAAATATGAAAAGTCGAACTTAAAATAAATCATACTTTTCTTCTTATTCTTGTTATTCCATGTTTTCTACTAATGTCATGCGTCAAATTTAATTATACCTGTCATTTAAAACGACCTTTTATTGATTAGATTTTAGAATGATGGCTCCAAGTAAAGATTCTACTCTTCAAGAAAAGAGGGACAGTGTCGCGAAAAAATAAAAATATCCAATAAAATTCTCATGCAGTGGAAGATAGATGATTATACCTAAAAAGAACTTAACCACTTCTTCAGATGAACAGCCTACTAGAAAGCCAAAATCCAAACTCCCTTCTGTAGGAAAAGGCGTACAAGAATTGAAAGCCCTGGTTCAAAAGAATCCGGCACTAGCTTCAATGTTAAAATCAAGTTCCGACATCATAACACCTGTGAAAACTGTTAGAAGAAAGAAGCCTAAAGCAAAGCCTCTACGAAGCAAATCATTATCGCAGAGTAAACTGTGTTTTTTATCCAATGATGCACTCACAGATGGCTTGGATAAGACAAACGTGGACGAAACAAGTGTTTCTGCATCAAACTCTACCTCTAGCTCTGCTTTCAAGAGGGACTCCGTTGAGACTGCAAAAAAAATGTATTGTACGAAATCCACGAGTTGAAAAATTGACAATCGATGAAAATAATTCTCCCCTGTAAGTATATTTTTCAACATTTCGTAAAAAATATATAGTAAAATGAAAGTTTTCAATTGGTTTTCCATACTTCAAGCAAATCTCATTTACTATCATTCAACTGCACAATAAGCACACTGGAAAGAATATATGTAATCGTGAATGTGTGTAATGAATGAAAATTAAGTTCGAATATGCATTTTTATTACATACTTTCTGTCCAGATTCTGAACGAGATGAGGAATTTATTCGTAGTATTTAGAGAGTCTTGCAAAACAGATGTTAAGTAGAGGCTGAATCTCCTTGGACCTACCTATTTTCAAGGATTTACTATAACGGGGAAAACCAGCCCTTCCAATGGGTCTATTGCATTCATAAACCCTTGCGATGGTCACGTCTCAGACGACAAACATCCTAATTGCAACTCTCTCTAAGTCTAGGTTTAAGGTCTACGTGACTGAAAGTATGAACAGGTCATTTTCCAACGTTGCCAAACTGAGTGGTAGTTTTTGATTTTATATTTCCCCGACGGCAACATTGGAAAATGGTACTAGGAAGGTTGGAGGGCTCGGTTCCCGAGCCAAGAAAACAGTACATTTCGAACACTTCGCCGCGACAGAGTTCATGACCGCGGACTTGGACATTTGTATTTTTATCGGTTTACAGAACTCTGCTCAAGTGCGACAATTGTAAATTCATTTGTGTATGTGTTGGTTTCAATAAATGTTTGTGTGTGTGTTTATAAATAAATTGACTCAAGTTTATTGAAATCCATACCCACGGATAGTTCAACACTTACGTGCATAGATCCCAGAACCTTTTTCTAATTGAATTATTATTATTAAATTTCTTGCACGTTAACATTGGTCCTTCGAGCCGGATTGTTGATTCCGGTAGTGGAACAGGACAGAATAACCGAGAAATACAGAATTTATTTAATTCATGGTGAATTCAGTGACCTCGAAATTGAACATGGATTTGAACTTGTGATTGTGGACTCTAACTGTGACTGTGAATTGAACTGTGATTGTGAATTGAAGTTGTGACTGTTGACTTGAACTGTGATTGTGTACCGAACATGAGATGTGACTGTGTTTCAAACTTGTGACTCCATTTAAACCTGGACCTGTGACCCCAGTCGTGAATTGCCTTCTCAGTTCGTACGATTCTGGAAGAAGAATCTACTTTCGAACTTCTTATCTCAATTAGTGTTCTGAGATTTAGGCACGCATCTTTTCTTGATACAGATGTGGATTGGATACGTCGGGAACTAGAAGCTGAACGGATTACATAAACGTTTCATCAAACGGTGAGTCTTCAATTCCTTTCCTTTCTATTTTTCCTTCGACTTGCGTTGACTGTCATAATTAATAATGGCAACATTTGAAGCTTGGAAGAAAAAGCGAACTCCGATCAAAGCAAAATTGACTCGGTTTAGAAATTCTTTTGCAGCGTACGATAAAAGCTTAGGAATAGGTACGTGGCCATTACAATTAGAACAAATTGACCCTTTGCTTGCGAAATTCGATGAAGTGCAGACTGAAATTGATATGCTATGTGAAGATGATGATGAAGCGCTTAAAAACCAGTTAGAAGAACGTGAAGAATTCGAAAATTCTTATTTTGAAATAGTTTCTCAGGTCAGGGAGTTTATAAAAGGTGTTAGATCTGTTTCCGTTCAGGAAAGTAGTTCATCGTCATCACAAAATTCAGTCCCATTAAATATTGCAAATCTCTTGTCAATGAGTTCTCTTGCAGCGAACCTCCCAACTTTGACAATTCCAAAGTTCGATGGTTCATTTAAAGATTGGGTCAAATTTCGAGATTCCTTCAAGTCGATGGTGCACAACCGTACAGAACTTTCGAATGTGCAGAAATTCCATCATTTAAATTCCTCATTGACTGGAGATGCTGCACGAGTAATTCAGTCGTTAGGTGTTTCAGAAGCAAATTACGATCTTGCATGGAAAACTCTTACTGCTCGGTATGAGGATTCAAGAGCACTTGTTCATTATCATACAAAAGCATTGTTCGATTTACCAACTTTGACAAAATCTTCATGCCTTGCTCTGAGACAGCTAATCGATGACACAAATAATAATTTATTAGCACTACGTGCGTTAGGAGAACCGACTGAATCTTGGGATACGATGACAATGCATTTGTTATCTACGAAATTAGACTTTGCGACTAAGCGAGAGTGGGAAAAACGTCTACTTTCAGCGAGAGACAAACCTACCTTCGAATTTATGATTGAGTTTTTAGAAAACCATTGTAAATATTTGCAGAGGATTTCTGCAGATAAACAGGACACTCAATCGAATGGGATTCAAAATAAAAAATCAAATTCGAAGTATAGTAACGGAAAACTTTCGGCCACTTCTTGTGCGACTACGCAAAAAAAATGTTTATTTTGCGAGGACTCTCATGCGCTTGTTAATTGTGGAAAATTACGTGCACTTCCTGTGGACTCTAGGATAGGAACTGTTGCCCGATTACGCGTTTGTTTCAATTGTTTAAAACCG
This sequence comes from Andricus quercusramuli, assembly GCA_932178445.1. Taxonomy (NCBI): domain Eukaryota; kingdom Metazoa; phylum Arthropoda; class Insecta; order Hymenoptera; family Cynipidae; genus Andricus; species Andricus quercusramuli. The sequence goes on from CAKNXH010054458.1 coordinate 13,684, forward strand.
GGACATCGAAATAGAGAGTGTACATTAGGTACATGCGCAAAATGCCCCGGGAAACATAATACTATTTTACATACTGAAAAAGGGGAAACCTCTAAAAAGGAGCCATTGTCTTTGACTTCCAGTGAACCTAATGAACAATCAAGCAAGTCTGTCCTTGTCGCGCATTGTACAAGTGAGGATAAGGCTCATGTCTTGCTTGGAACCGCGATTGTGTACGTTAA
>CAKNXH010054462.1:17080-29920 GCA_932178445.1 Andricus quercusramuli
GACCAAACGAAATGAATTTTTATAACAAAAAGACGCAATTATAATGATGAATTTTTTACTAAAACTGAAATAGTTAAATTTTCATTTCGAAAAGTTATTTACATTTTCGAAATAAGAGATTAATCTTCAAGACAAAAAATATTCTTAACAAAATTGTTCAACTTTAAACCAAGTAGTTAAATTTTCAACTAAAAAACATAAATTTTCTACCAAAAATGCAATAATTAAATTTTCAACCAAAAAGATGAATCTTCAACCAAAAAATTCATTTTCAAGAAAGTAGTTCAATTTTAAATCAATTAGTTGAATTTTCAACCAAAAAAGATAAATTCTAAACGAAAATTTAATGGTTGATGTTTCAACCAAAAAATATTGTAATTTTAGATCAATAATAGTTGAATTTTCAACTAAAGTGATTTTTACGTTAAAAATAAAATTTTTCCAATTCGAAAATTCCACAATTTTAATTTCAAAGTCGAGAAATTTTTTCCCGAAATAGAAGAGGAACTTTTTTCAAAACATTTTTATTGCGTTGAAGGGAGGAATTTTTGGTTTCAATTTTTTTCTGGAAAGAAGGAGGCCCTTTTTTATTTTCATCATTCTTAAGGCGTTGGAAAAGCTATTTTTTTTTTGGAAAAGGCCATTTTTTCTTTTTAGCATTTTTATCGAGTTGAAGGGGGAATTTTTATTATAGAGGTAGAAGGGACGAAATTTTAGTTTTTTTTCTGAATTGGAAAAGGCAACTTTTTCTTTTTATCATTTTTATTTACTTGAAGAGGAGAACTTTTTATTTTTAATTCTTTTCTGAATTGGTTGAGGGTAATGTTTCATTTGTTATATTTTTTTTTCTGAACTAGAAGAGGGAGATTTTTATTTTTAACATTTTTATTGAGTTGGAAAGGGTAATTAAAAAAATATACATATTTTTTTTACATTTTTTGTGTTTATGGGAGGATATTTTTTTTATGAATGGTAAAAGGATTTTCAGGATTTTTATTGAGTTAAGGGGGGGAATTTTTAAGAATTTTTTCTGAATTACAGGAAAGTAATTTATTATTTATGATATTTTGGTTTTACTGATTGAAATATTTTTTTTGCAGGAAACGGTTGACGATTTGGCTCTTTATTTCTACATCGCATGTGGAATTTCTGCCTTCGGATTTTTATTGCTCTTCCTCCTAGTAATAATACTATTTGTAAAAGTGAAGCGACTTGCAGTTGAGGAGTAAGTAACAAAAATGCAATTAAGAATAATTCTTTATTAAAAATAATTAACCCACTGTTTTTTAGCGATTTCGTTTTTTTGTTACTATTTTGAAAAAAAATCACAATAATGCTACAATTTTTTAAATAATTGATTTCTAATGCAATTTTTTTCACTTTGCCTTTAAATATATTTTCAAACTTTTACGCTGAATTGGCTAAAATAACATATCCGCTATCTCAAAAATCGAAATTTCAAAAGATTTCAAGATTTTCAAGATTTCCAAGATTTCAAAGATTTCAATAGATGCCAAGGGATTTATAAAAATTTTACGAGATTTCAAAGATTTCAAGAGTTTTTAAGGAGTTTCAAAGGATTTTAATCAATTTCAAGCTTTTTAAAGGATTTTCAAAGATTTCCTGGGATTTAAGGAGATTTAAAAAAGTTTCATCTGATTTCAGAGGAATTCAGTTTTCAAAATTTTTGAAGAAACTTTAAGAGATATTACAAATTTCAAGATAATTTACGGATTTTAAAGTATTTTGAAGAATTTAGAAGATTTTAGGGTATTTTACAAGATTCCAAGAAATTTAAAGAGATTTTAAGAACTTTTAAGGATTTCAAAAGGGTATCAAAGATATCAAAGAATTCCAAAATATTTAGAAGATTCTAGGGTGTTTTACGAGATTCTAAGAATTCAATAATTCTCAGGGATTTTGAAAAGCTTTCAAAGGATTTCAAAGGATTTCAAAGATTTGAGGGTATTCTGCAATATTCCGAGTGTTCCAAGAATTTTCAGGGATTTTAAAACGGTTTTAATGGATTTCAAAGGGTTTCAAAAGATTAAAAAAATTTTAGGGTATTTTACAAGATTCCAAGAATTTCAAAAGATTTAAAGAATTTCCGGGGATTTTCAAGATGTATCATAAAATGTCACAGGATTTCAAAGGATTTTATAGATTTTAGGGTATTTTACAGGATTTCTAGAAATGTCAAGAATTTCCAGGGATTTTAAAAGGGTATCAAATATATCAAAGGATTTCTAAGATTTGAGGGTATTTTACAAGATTCCAAGAAATCCAAGAGATTTAAACAATTTTCATGGATTTTGGAAGGGCATCAAATATATTAAAGGATTTCAAAGGATTTCAAAGATTTTAGGGTATTCTACATGATTTCAAGAGTTTCAAGAATTATTAGGTATTTTAAAACATTTGCGATAGATTTCTAAGGATTTAAAAATATTCAAAAGATTTTAGAGTATTTTACAAGATTTCAAGAATTTCAAAAGATTTAAAGAATTTCCGGGGATTTTCAAGAAGTATCATAAAATGTCACAGGATTTCAAAGGATTTCAAAGATTTTAGGGTATTTTACAAGATTCTAAAAATTTCAAGAATTCTCAGGGATTTTAAAAAGCTTTCAAAGGATTCCAAAGGATTTCAACAGATTTGGAAGATTTTAGGGTATTTTACAAGATTCCAAGCTTTCAAGAGATTTAAAAAATGTCCATGGATTTTGAAAGGGCTTTAAATATATTAAAGGATTTTAAAGCATTTCAAAGGTTTTCAAAGATTTTAGAGTATTCTACAAGATTTCAAGAGTTTCAAGAATTTTTAGGTGTTTCAAAACATTTGCGATAGATTTCAAAGGATTTAAAAATATTTAAAATATTTTAGGGTATTTTACAAGATTTCAAGAATTTCAAAATATTACAGGAACTTTCAGTGATTTTCAAAAAGTATCTAAATATGTTACAGAATTTCAAAGGTTTTTAAAGATTTATGCGTATTTTAGAAGATTTCAAGAATTTCAAGAATTTCCCAGGATTTTGAAAGGGTATCAAAAATATCGAAGGATTTTAAAGATTTTAGGGTATTCTACAAGATTTCAAGAATTTTAAGGGATTTCAAGAATTTTTAGGGATTTCAAATGGGTATCAAAGATATCACAGTATTTCGAAATATTTCAAAGATTTTAGGGTATTTTACAAGATTCTAAGAATTTCAAGAATTCGCAGGGGTTTTAAAAAGCTTTCAAAGGATTTCAGAGGATTTCAAAATATTTCAAAGATGTTAGGGTATTTTACAAGATTCTAAGAATTTCAAGAATTCTCAAGGGATTTGAAAAGGTTTCAAAAGATTCAAAAGATTTTAGGGTATTTTGCAAGATTTCAAGAATTTTAAGAGATTAAAAAAATATGCATGGATTTTGATAGGGCATTAAATACGTTAAAGGATTTCAAAGTATTTCAAAAGATTTCGAACGCTTTCAAAAGATTTTGAAGATTTTAGGGTATTTTACAAGATTCCAAGAATTTCAAGGAAGGTTTGAAAGATATCAAGGATTTGAAAGAATTTCAAACTATTTCACAGGTATTTTAGGTATTTTAAGGTATTTTACAAGATTCCAAGAATTTCAAGAGATTTCAAGAATTAGGGGTTTTGAAAGGATATCAAAGATACCACAGCATTTCAAAGGATTTCAGAGATTTTAGGGTATCTTACAAGATTTTAAGAATTTCAAGAATTCTCAGGGATTACAAAAAGGTTTCAAAGGATTTCAAAGGACTTCAAAGCATTTCAAAGGATTTCAAAAGATTTAAAAGATTTTAGGGTATTTTATAAGATTCCAAGCTTTCAAGTGCTTTTAAAATTTTTCATGGATTTTGAAGGGGCTTTAAATATATTAAAGGATTTCAAAGCATTTCAAAGGTTTTCAAAGATTTTAGGGTATTCTACAAAATTCCGAATTTCAAGAGATTTAAAAAATTCTCATTAATTTAAAAATATTATCAAAGGATTTCAAAAAATGTCCAAGATTTTAGGGTATTTTATAAGATTCCAAAAGTTTTAAAAATTTTCAGGGATTTTGAAACGGTTTCAATGGATTTCAAAAGATTTCAAAAGATTCTAAAGATTTTAGGGTATTTCACAAGATTCCAAGAATTTCAAAAGATTTCAGGAATTTCTAGGGATTTTCAAAAAGTATCAAAGATGTCACAGGATTTCAAAAAATTTTTAAAGATTTCATGGTATTTTACGAGATTCCAAGAATTGCAAGAGATTTTAAGAATTCCCATTTTGTTAAAATATTATCAGAGATATCACAGGATTTCGAAGGATTTCAAAGATTTCAGGGTATTTTAGAAGATTAAACAAATTTCAAGAATTTTCAGGGATTTTAAAAGGGTTTCAAAAGATTCATGAGATTTTAGGGTATTTTACAAGATTCCCAGAACTGTCAGGAATTTTAAGAAGGTTTCCAATGATTTCAAAGGATTTCAAAAGATTTGAAAAATATTAAGGGTATTTTACAAGATTTCAAGAATTTCAAGAGAACTAAAGATTTTCCATGAATTTTAAAAGGGCATTAAATATGTTAAAGGATTTTAAAGGATTTCAAAGATTTTAGGGTATTTTATAAGATTCCAAGAATTTCAAGAATTTATAGGGATATTAAAAGGGTTTCAATGGATTTTAAAGGATTACAAAAGATTTAAAAGATTTAAGGGTATTTGACAAGATTCCAAGAATTTCAAAAGATTTCAGGAATTTCCAGGGATTTTCCAAAAGGCGTCAAATTTATTAAATAATTTCAAAGGATTTCAAAGGATTTCAAAGGATTTCAAAGATTTTATGGGATTTTACAAGATTCCGAGAATTTCAAGAAATTTCAGGAATTTCCAGGGATTTTCAAAAAGGCATTAAATTTATTAAAGAAATTCGAAGGATTTCAAAGATTTTAGAGGTTTTTGCAACTTTAGAAGAGTTTTAAGAATTTGCAGGGATTTTAAAAAGGTTTCCAAAGATTTCAAAGGATTTCAAAAGATTTAAAAGATTTTAGGGTCATCTACAAGATTCCTAGAATTTCAAGAATTTTCAGGGATTTTGAAAGGGTTTTCAAGGATTTCAAGTGAGTTCAAAGATTTCAAAGATTTTTGGGTGTTTCACAAGTTTTCAAAAACTTTAAGAGATTTTAAGAATTTTCATTGATTTTAAGAGGGCATCCAATATATTAAAGGATTTCAAAGTATATCAGAGGATTTCAAAGATTTTAGGGTATTTTCCATTTTGCAAGATTCCAAGAAATATCGAGAAATTTCAAGAATTCCCAGGGATTTTAGGGAATTTCGAAGAATTTCTATGTAGAAAACTTCAGGAAGTAAATAAAATTTTAGGGACTTTTGGGGATTTCAAAGATTTAAGCTTCAGAGGTTTTTGAGGTTTTTAAAATTGTTGAAGAAATTTTAATATAAGTAGTTGAATTTTCAATGAAAAAATATCAGTTTTCAACCAAAAATGGAATAGTTCAATTTTCAACAGAAAAATATTTCAATTTAAATCAGTAACATTTGAATTTTCAACTAAAATGATGAATTTTCAACAAAAATTGATTTTAAATAAAGTAGTGTAACTTTATAAAAACTGGATGAATTTTCAAATATCAAATAGAAATTTGGACCCAAAAATGAAATAATTGAATTTTCAACTAAAATAATTGATTTAAAAAAAATGTTTAAATTTTAAATCGAAAACAATTAAGATCAACCAAAAAAGATGAATTGTCAATCAAATAGTTGAATATTAAAAAAAAAAAGATTAATTTTCAAACTAAGAGTTATATTTTTCACAAAAAAAAAAATTCCGATCAAAAGGGATGAATTTTCAAACCAAAACGACGTTTATTCTGCTGAAAAATATCAGTTTTTCATCAAAACTGGAATAGTTAAATTTTCAGATGAATAATTTAATTTTCAATACAAAATTTTTGTTTCAAACAAAGAGATGAATCTTCAACACAAAAAATTAATTCTCAACGATATAGTTCAACTTTAAGCAAAGCAGTTAAATTTTTAACTAAAAAAGATAAATTTTCAACCGAAATAATTAATGTTTAACAAAAAATGTAATAGTTAATAATTAACAACAAAAAAGAGTTTTTAATTTTAAATCAAGAACAGTTGAATTCAACCAGAAAATACGAAATTTCAATCAAACAGGTGAATCCTCAACCAAAACGCATTAATTTTCAGACAAACAAAGAATGGTATTTTTATTTAAGAATGTACAATTTTAAATAATTTTTGTTTTAATTGTTATACCTTTCTTTCATAATCAGAACTTTTAGTAAAAAATATGGGCAACCTAGAAAATATAAAAATTTTAATTTAAAATAGTATGTTAAAGATTTCAAGTCATTTTAAAAGATTTCAAGAATTTCAAGTGATTTCTTCTCAAAAATTCAAAGAACCATAACATTTCTTGTAAAATATAGTTTCTTTCTTTTGTTAATGTAAAAATAAATGTTTAATCATTCAAATTTATGCTATTTTTAATTTTTGGAATGAGTCCAAGGCCCGCCATTATATATTTTGCGTAATAATAATGCGTCACAATTTTGATATAAATTATACAAATATTGAATTGATTGAAAATGATTAAAGTTTGACGAAAAATGTAAGAATTATTATTAAAAAAGAAACTAATTTTGAATCAAAAACAGTTGAATGCAACCAGAAAAGACGAATTTTCAGTAAAACAGGTGAATCCTCAACCAAAACATATCAATTTTCGAACAAACAAAAAATGGAATTTTTATTTAAAAATGTAAAATTGAAAACAATTTTTGTTTTAATTGTTTTATCTTTCTTTCATATTCAGAACTTTTAGTAAAAAATATTGGCAACCTAGAAAATATTAAAATTTTAATTTAAAATAGTATGTTAAAGATTTCAAGAATTTCAAGAGATTTCTTTTCAAAAATTTAAAGAACCATAAAATTTCTTGTAAAACATTGTTTCTTTGTATAAATGTAAAAATAAATGTTTAATCTTTAAAATTTATGCTATTTTGAATTTTTGAAATGAGTCAAAGGCCTGTCATTATATATTTTGCGTAATAATAATGCGTCACAATTTTGATATAAATTATACAAATATTGAATTGTCGCCTTTCATTGTGTTTGAATGAGAATTAAAACGATTAAACTTTGATAAGGAAGAAAAATCGCAGCTTCTACCTTAATTTCCAATGAGTCAGAATCATGTTTTCTGAGCTGACGACATCATTGATAACGTATCTTTATTGCAATGGTAAAATCTAGAGTAATTTCATGTCTATAAAAGCAATAGCTGTGTTTGTTCATTTAATCAACTTAATATCTTAAAGAAACCTAGATTATAAAAAAAGGCTAATGAAGGACAGAAAGATAAGATGGCATCATTTTTCTATCTGACCTACTGATTATCAGGGTGACCTGGAAAACCTGGAAATGTCAGGGACTTTTTTTCTGGTCAGCGAAAGCCAGGCAAACGTCAGGGAATGTTTTTTTTTGTCAGGCAACTTTTTCGAAAGTGATTACATTTATTTTAATTAATTTTTTTTCTGAAAAAAGATTATCTCCTTTCACTCCGCTGGGAATCGAACCCCAGAACTTCCGATTACCGGTCGAGTGCTTTCCGATTAAGCTACTAGAGAGATCGAGAGAAGAAACTTTTTTCAGAAAATACAGGCATTGTTTTGCCAGGTGGTAAATCAAATTTTTCAAGGAATCTGTATTATCAACAGAGAATAAGCACACTTTAATAAGCACCCGACCGGCAATAGGAAGATCTGAGGTTCGATTCCCAGCGGAGTAAAAGGAGATCTTTTTTTAGAAAAAAATTAATTAAAATAATTTTTTATTCGTATTTCCATCTGGTCTGAAAAGACGTTAAAAATTGCTGTTATTCTCTGATGATAATACAGATTCCGTGATTAAATTTGTTCTAAAACTTGTTATAATAAATTAAATAACGATGGTTTTTCAATTGTAAAAGTAAATTTATAGTAGCGCTCTGTGTTTTTTTTTACTAAGACGATTAATTTTTCACCAAAAAAGTCAAATTTTCTGCAAAATACCTAAATTTTCAAATAAAAAAAATTATTTTTCAACAAAATAGTAGAATCTTCAACCAAAACTAATTAAATTTATTCAAAAAGTTGCATTTATATTGAAAAAAAGATGAAATTTCGGCCAAAAAAGAAAAACGAAAAATGTAATAGTTAATGTTTCAAACAAAAAATGTTTTAATTTTAGATCAAGAAGAGTTGAATTTTCAACTATAAAAAATGTATTTTTAACCAAAAATGATAAAGTCAACCATAATAATTAATATCAAACAAAAATGTAATATTTGATATTTCTACCAAAAAAATTGTTCTTTTAAGTTAAAAACAGTTTAATTCAACCGAAAGAGATGAATTTTCAAAAAAAAAAAAAAAAAAAAGAATTTTCAAGTGAAAAAGATCAATTTTTTACCAAACCTAGAATATTTAAATTTTACCAAACAAAAAAAATTTCTGAAAAATAGTTACATTTTCAATCAAAGAGTAAAATCTTCAAGAAAAATTTTACTATCTAGTTCAACTTCAAACCAAGTTATAGTTGAATTTTCAACTAAAGAAGATAAATTTTGAACCAAAAACGGAATAGTTCATTTTACAACTAAGAAAATTAATTTTATACCGAAAAGCAAATTATCAACAAAAACACAGTAATTTTCTAACAAATAGTTGAATTTTCAAATAAAAAAGATTATTTTGCAACAAAAAATAGAATAGTTAAATTTTCAGCTGAAAAAATAATCCTCAACAAAAATTTCCATCAAAATAGTAAAATCCTTAACCAAAACTGTTGCATTTAAAAAAAATGAAATTTCAACCAAGCGATAATAATTTTCAAACAAAGAAACGAATTTCCAAATGAAAAAGATCAATTTGTTACAAAACCTAGAATATTTAAATTTTAACAAACAAACAAAAATTTCTGAAAAATAGTTACACTTTCAACCAAAGAGTAAAATCTTCAAAAAAGAATTTTACTCTATAGTTCAACTTTAAACCAAGTAGGTGAATTTTCAACTAAAAAATATAAATTTTCAACCAAAAATGGAATAGTTCAGTTTACAACTAACAAGAATAATTGTATACCAAAAAAAAAAATTTTCAACAACAAAAAAACAGGAATTTTCTACCAAATAGTTAGATTTTCAAATAAAAGATTATTTTGCAACTAAAAATAGAATAGCTGAATTTTCAGCTGCAAAAATTAATCCTCAACAAAAGTTTTCAACAAAATAGTAAAATCCATAACCAGAACAGTTGAATTAAAAAAAAAAAATTTCAACCAGAAGATATTAATTTTCAAAAAAAAAGAAAGGAATTTTCAAACAAAAAAGATCAATTTTTTACCAAACATAGGATAATTGAAATAAAAAAAATAAAAAAAAATTCCGAAAAATTGTTAGACTTTCAACTAAAGAGTAAAATCTTCAATAACAAAATTTTCGCTCAACCAAATAGCTGAATTTTCAACTAAAAATAATACATTCTTAACCACAAATGGAATAGTTCAGTTTTCAATTTATAAGATTAATTGTATACCAAAAAAGTCAAATTTTCAACAAAATACATAAATTTTCTGCCAAATAGTTGGATTTTCAAATAAAAAAGATTATTTTTTACCCAAAAATACGAATAATTAAACTTTCAGCTAAAAAAAATTAATCCTCATAAACAAAATTTCAACAAAATAGTAGAATCCTCAACCAAAACTGATTACATTTGATCAAACAGTTGCACTTTTAACAAAAAAGGATTAAATTTTAATCAAAAGAGATAACATTTTCAAAATTTTCAAACCAAAAAGACGAATTTTCAATTTGAAAGGATCAATTTTCTACCGAAACAGGAAAAGTTAAATTTTCAGTTAAAACATTTAATTTTCTTTAAAAAAAAAAACAATATTTCAACAAAATAGTTAAATTTTCAACCAAAGAGGTTAATCTTGACAAAAAGGATGAAATTTTTTTGACCAAAAAACATGAATTTTCAAACGAAAAAGATCAATTTTTTACGAATACTGGAATAGTTACATTTTTAGTTGAACAAATTAATTCACAGAAAAAAATGTTCAACAAAAGAGTTAAATTTTCTACCAAGAAAAATTTTTAAATCAAGAAGGAAACAAAATTTCAATTAAATTATTGAATTTTCTACAAAACAATTGAATTATTAAAAGGAAAATATGAATTTTCAACCAAAAAAGGATAACTTTGAAATGAAATTATTGAATTTCCAACTGAATAATTAAATTTTCAACCAGACAGTTGCACTTTTAACTAAAAAAGATCAAACCCCAGAGAGATGAAGTTTCAAGAAAAGAGTTGAATTTTCAAGAAAAAAGTTAATTCTCAACCAAATAGTTGAGTTTTTAATCCTGAAAAAATTCAACAAGAAATTTGATTTTTTAACCAAAAAAAATGACTTGTTAACAAAATTGGTGCGTTTTCATAAAAATAAATACAATTTTAAACAATTAGTTGAATTTTCAACCAAGGATATTAATTTTTTAGAAAAGAAACGAATTTTCAACAAATTGCATCAATTTTCAACCCAATATTTGAATTTTCAAACTAAAAAGATCAATTATGAACCAAAAATGGAATAGTTGAATTTTCATTAAAATTAATTAGTAACAAAAAAAAAACAATTTTTATTTAAGTAGTTCAATTTTCAACCAACGAGATGAATTTTGCACTGAAATTGTGAATCTTCAATAAAAAAATGTAATATTTGATATTTAAACAAAAAACGACCAACTTTCAAACAAACAATTACATTTTCAACCGAAAAGATGAATTTTCAATCAAGAAGATAAATTTTTAAATAAAAAGACACATTTTCAACAAAAAACATACATTTTTAGCCAATAAATTGCAGTTTCAATTAACGAAATTAATTTTCCACAGAAAAGACAATTTCGCAACAAATTCAATCAATTATCAACTAAATATTTTAATTTTCAAACTGAAAAGATCAATTATCAACAAAAAATGAAATAGTTGAATTTTTAGTTAGAAAAAAAAATTTTCGATAAAAAAACTATTTTTCTACAAAACAGTTGAATTTTCTATAAAAAAATTTTAATTTTTAGTCAAACTGTTAAATTTCCAACTAAGTAATTAAATGTACATTAAATAAATCAATTCTCAACAATAAAAACTAACTTTGATCAAAGTAGTTCAATTTTCCACGCAAGAGATGAATTTTCCTCTAAAATTATAAATTTTTAACAAAAACTTCATTTTTAAGAAAGCAGTTCAACTTTTAACAAAATATTTGAATTTTCGAACAAACGGGTCATTTTTAACTAAAAAAGGCTGAAAGTTCTACAAGAAGAGATGAATTTTCCAACCGGAAGGTTCAAAAAAATAGTTGAACAACAAACATTTTTTGGTCAAGATAAATTTTTAACTAAAAAATATAAATTTGTAACTAAAAAATATGAATTTTTAACTAAAAAATTTAAATTTTCAACAAAAAAGATAATTTTCTACCACAAAGTTTCATTTTTAACTAAAAAAGGCCAAAAGTTCTCCAAGAAGAGATGAATTTTCAAATCGAAAGGTTCAACAAAATAGTTAAATTTTCAACAACAAACATTTTTTGGTCAAGATAAATTTTCAACTAAAAAATATAAATTTTCAACAAAAAGGGTCATTTTTAACCACAAAAATGCATTTTTAACTAAAAAAGGCTGAAAGTTCTCCAAGAAGAGATGAATTTTCAACAACAAACATTTTTTGGTCAAGATAAATTTTCAACTAAAAAATATAAATTTGTAACTAAAAAATATGAATTTTTAACTACAAAATTTAAATTTTCAACAAAAAAGATAATTTTCTACCACAAAGTTTCATTTTTAACTGAAAAAGGCTAAAAGTTCTCCAAGAAGAGATGAATTTTCAAATCGAAAGGTTCAACAAAATAGTTAAATTTTCAACAACAAACATTTTTTGGTCAAGACAAATTTTCAACTAAAAAAGATCAATTTTTAACTAAAAAATATGAATTTTTAACTAAAAAATGTAAATTTTCAACAAAAAAGATAATTTTCTACCACAAAGTTTCATGTTTAACAGAAAAAGGCTGAAAGTTCTCCAAGGAGAAATAAATTTTCAAATCGAAAGGTTCAACAAAATAGTTAAATTTTCAACAACAAAAATTTTTTGGTCAAGATAAATTTTCAACTAAAAACTATAAATTTTTAACTAAAAAATGTAAATTTTCAACAAAAAGGGTCATTTTTAACCACAAAAATGCATTTTTAACTAAAAAAGGCTGAAAGTTCTCCAAGAAGAGATGAATTTTCAACAACAAACATTTTTTGGTCAAGATAAATTTTCAACTAAAAAATATAAATTTTTAACTGAAAAATATAAATTTGTAACTAAAAAGTATGAATTTAAAAAAAAAAAATGTAAATTTTCAACAAAAAAGATAATTTTCTACCACAAAGTTTCATTTTTAACTGAAAAAGGCTAAAAGTTCTCCAAGAAGAGATGAATTTTCAAATCGAAAGGTTCAACAAAATAGTTAAATTTTCAACAACAAACATTTTTTGGTCAAGACAAATTTTCAACTAAAAAAGATCAATTTTTAACTAAAAAATATGAATTTTTAACTAAAAAATGTAAATTTTCAACAAAAAAGATAATTTTCTACCACAAAGTTTCATTTTTAACTAAAAAAGGCTAAAAGCTCACCAAGAAGAGATGAATTTTCAAATCGAAAGGTTCAACAAAATAGTTA
>CAKNXH010054463.1:0-10315 GCA_932178445.1 Andricus quercusramuli
ATAGGATATAGTATATTCTGTAATCTTTCTGGCCCTTTTTTTCGCCTTTTCACATAAATACGAACTGAATTATTAAAAATTAATCTATTATTAGAATTATATTAATTAATATAATTGACAGAATAGTTAATTATTAATTATAGCAATAATTTTTTTGAATATTCAATAATTTCCTTAAAGACATTTTTAGTTAAAAAATCAAATGTTTTGTTGAAAATTCATTTCTTTTTTTTAAGATTAATTTGTTGTTGTTAAAGATTTATTATTTTAGTTGCAAATTAATGTCTTCGGTGGAAAATAACTATTTAGTTAAAAATTCGTTTTGTTCATTGAAAATTAATTTTTTAACTGAAAATTTGACTTCCATTTTTGATTGTAAATTTATTTTTTTGTTGGAAATTTAACTATTTAGTTCAAAATTCAACTATTCGGTTAAATATTAGTGTTTTTTGGTAAAAAAATTATTTTATCGTAAAAAATTAATCTTTTTGGTTGAAAATTCAATTTTTCGGTTGATAATTGACCTATTTAGTGAAAAATTAATCTACTTCATAGGAAAATCAACAATTTTATTAACAGGTAATTTTGTTGTTGAAAAATCAACTATTTTGTTTAAAATTCGTCTTTTTGGTTGAAAATTAATTTTTTAAACTAAAAGTTGATCTATTCTAGTAGCAAATTCAAATAGTTGCTGAATAATTTAACAATTTTGTCAAAGACATTTTTAGTTAAAAATTCAAATGTTTTGTTGAAAACTATTTTGTTAAAAATTAATTTTTTAAATGAAAATTTAACTTCCATTTTTGATTGTAAAATTTATCTTTTTTGGTTGAAAATTAATGTATTTTGTTAACAAAATTAATCTTTTTGGTTGAAAATTCAATTTTTCGGTTGATAATTGAAAAATTTAGTGAAAAATTAATCTACTTCGTAGGAAAGTCAACAATTTTATTAACTGGTCATTTTTTTGCTGTGAAATTAAGTATTTTTTTTTAAATAAGTCTTCTTAGTTAAAAAGTAATTTTTTTTTTAACGAAAATTGAACTATAAACATTTGTATATTCAAATACTTGATGAAGAATTCAAAAATCTTTCGAAATTCTTTTAAAATCTTCGCGAAATATTTGAAATATTCGGTAATATTTGTGAAATTATTGAAATCTTTGTGAAATCATTTCGACATTTTTCTGAAGATTTCAAAAGATTTCACAAAGATTTTAAATGTTTCAATGACTTTAAAAGAGTACAAAAGATTTTACAAATCTTTCAAAGAATTTATAACAATTTCCAAATTTTTTAGAAGATTTTGAAAAAATTTCACACAGATTTTAAATGTTTCAATGATTTTAAATGAGTACAAAAGATTTCAGAAAGATTTTACAAATCTTTCAAAGAATTTATAAGAATTCCAAAAAATTTCAAGAATTTCAAAGATTTCAAAACATTAAAAAGATTTAAAACTATTTTCAAATTGTTTAGAAGATTTCAAAAGATTTCACAAAGATTTCAAATATTTCAATGATTTCAAACAAATACGAAAGATTTCAGAAAGATTTTACAGAGAATTCATAAGGATTTCAACAGATTTCAAGTATTTCAAAGATTTTTAAATGTTACACCAGATTAAACAATTTCAATTTGTTTTGAGAAGATTCAAAAAGATTTCACAAATATTTTTAAAAAATCATAAGGATTTCAAAAGATTTCAAAACTTTTAGAAGATTTTAAACGATTTCAACATTTTTTAAAAGATTTCACACAGATTTTAAGTATTTCAAATGATGTTAAATGAATGTAAAGATTTAAAAAAGATTTCACAAATGTTTCAAAGATTTCATAAAAAATGTATTAAAGATTTTGAAAAGATTTTCGACGACTTCGACATTTTTCTGAAGATTTCAAAAGATTTCACAAAGATTTTAAATGTTTCAATGATTTTAAATGAGTAAAAAAGATTTCAGAAAGATTTTACAAATCTTTCAAAGAATTTATAAGATTTTCAAAAAATTTCAAGAATTTAAAAGATTTCAAAACATTACAAAGATTTTAAACTATTTCCAAATTTTTTAGAAGATTTTAAAAGATTTCACACAGATTTCAAGTATTTCAAAGATATGTAAATGTTACACCAGATTTCAAAGATTTAAAAAAATTTCAGATTTTAAACAATTTCAAATTTTTTTGAGAAGATTTAAAAAGATTTCACAAATATTTTAAAAAATTAATAAGGATTTCAAAAGATTTCAAAACATTTAGAAGATTTTAAACGATTTCAACATTTTTTAGAAGATTTCAAAAGATTTCACACAGATTTTAAATATTTTAAATGATGTTAAATGAATGTAAAGATTTAAAAAAGATTTCACAAATGTTTAAAAGATTTCATAAAAAATGTATTAAAGATTTTGAAAAGATTTTCAACAATTTCGACATTTTTCTGAAGATTTCAAAAGATTTCACAAAGATTTTAAAAGTTTCAATGATTTTAAATGAGTACAAAAGATTTCAGAAAGATTTTACAAATCTTTCAAAGAATTTATAAGATTTTCAAAAAATTTCAAGAATTTAAAAGATTTCAAAACATTACAAAGATTTCAAAACATTACAAAGATTTTAAACTATTTCCAAATTTTTTAGAAGATTTCACACAGATTTCAAGTATTTCAAAGATTTGTATATGTTACACCAGATTTCAAAGATTTAAAAAAATTTCAAAGATTTTAAACAATTTCAAATTTTTTTGAGAAGATTTAAAAAGATTTCACAAATATTTCAAAAAATTAATAAGGATTTCAAAAGATTTCAAAACATTTCAAAACATTTAAAACGATTTCAACATTTTTTATAAGATTTCAAAAGATTTCACACAGATTTTTTAATATTTCAAATGATGTTAAATGAATGTAAAGATTTAAAAAAGATTTCAAAAATGTTTCAAAGATTTCATAAAAAATGCATTAAAGATTTTGAAAAGATTTTCAACGATTTCGACATTTTTCTTAAGATTTCAAAAGATTTCACAAAGATTTTAAATGTTTCAATGATTTTAAATGAGTAAAAAAGATTTCAGAAAGATTTTACAAATCTTTCAAAAAATTTATAAGGATTTCAAAAGATTTCAAAACATTTAGAAGATTTTAAACTTTCCAAATTTTTTAGAATATTTCAAAGGATTTCACACAGATTTTTTAATATTTCAAATGATGTTAAATGAATGTAAAGATTAAAAAAAGATTTCACAAATGTTTCAAAGATTTCATAAAAAATGTATTAAAGATTTTGAAAAGATTTTCAACGATTTCGACATTTTTCTGAAGATTTCAAAAGATTTCACAAAGATTTAAAATGTCTCAATGATTTTAAATAAGTACAAAAGATTTCAGAAAGATTTTACAAATCTTTTAAAGAATTTATAAGAATTCCAACAAATTTCAAGAATTTCAAAACATTAAAAAGATTTTAAACTATTTCCAAATTTTTTAGATTTCAAAAGATTTCACACAGATTTTATAAATTTCAAATGATGTTAAATGAATGTAAAGATTTAAAAAAGATTTCACAAATGTTTCAAAGATTTCATAAAAAATGTATTAAAGATTTTGAAAAGATTTTCAACAACTTCGACATTTTTCTGAAGATTTCAAAAGATTTCACAAAGATTTTAAATATTTCAATGATTTCTGAAGAATTCATGAGGATTTCAAAAGATTAAGAAAATTTTTGAACAAAAGACACAAAATTTCAGAACATTTCAAACATTTTAAACGATTTCAAAAGATTTTCACAAATTTGAGAAGATTTGAAAAGATTTCAATGATTTCAAACGAAAACAAAACATTTCACAAACAAAGAATAATTTCACAAATATTTCATAGATTTCATAATGATTTCAAAAGATTTCAACAAATTTCACAAAGACTTCAAAGATTTTACCATAATTTTGTAACATTCCTTCAATTTTTGTAAAATTTCACAAAGATTTTAAATGTTTCAATGATTTTAAATGAGTACAAAAGATTTCAGAAAGATTTTACAAATCTGTCAAAGAATTTATAAGAAATCCAAAAAATTTCAAGAATTTCAAATATTTCAAAACATTAAAAAGATTTTAAACTATTTCCAAATTTTTTAGATTTAAGAAGATTTCACAAAGGTTTTAAAATATTTCAATGATTTAAAACGAATAAAAAAGATTTCAGACAGATTTCACAAATATTCTGAAGAATTCATGAGGATTTCAAAAGATTTAAGAAAGTTCAACAAAAGACACCAAATTTCAGAACATTTCAAACCTTTTGAATGATTTCAAAAGATTTTCACAAATTTGAGAAGATTTGAAAAGATTTCAATGATTTCAAACGAAAACAAAACACAATTTTTTAACATTCTTTCAATTTTTGTAAAATTTCACAAAGATTTTAAATACTTTAACAGATTTCAACAAATTCACAACAATTTCAAAAGCTTTCTGTGGAAACTGTTTGCCAATAAAAAATGAAATGGCTCATTCTTTTGCATGTATAAAAAACGGTTATTTCATTATTTGATGTAAAAAAATTAGACCTGGAAAAACTTGATTTCTTAACCTGGAAAAGATCTTGAATTTTGTTTTTAAGAATCGCTGGACACCCTGCTTAATTATGATATATATTTGTTTAAACAATATAAATTCTTGGGCATTTAAGAACTCTTTGGATGGCCCATGAACTGATGATTCTCTCTTTTTTTTCTTCAGATTATAATGGTGGAACTCCTGAAAAAGCGCAAAGTCTCGAAAAAGACGAAAAAGTCCTGGCGTAAAAATGTGGACATCAAGGATGTCGACAAGTTCCTGGAGAACGAACGCCTCGAGGAACGTCTGGGTGGACCATTTTCTAAAAAACCAGACTCGGCACTCTTCTCCGTCGATAAAAATCGCGACGAAACCCTCATCACCACCAAATCGGAACGTCGAGCTCGTCTCAAGTTGAAATTGAACGAGCCGAGATGCTTTTCAGCCCTGAAACCCCACACAGCAGTTCCGGATCCAATCACGAAGAGAAATCGCGTGAGGACTCGGGAGGAGCGAAAAAATCCGATCACACGACGAATCGAGAACGAGAGAAAGATCAAGGGGATTCTGAAACTGAAGGAAAAGGATGCCTTGAAAAATAGAGAGTTGGCTGATGAGAAGAGGGCGAAGAGGCCCAAGCGTGGAGAATTCGATGATGATATCTGGGAAAAGGATTTGAGGATTGTTCCGGAATTGGATAATGAGTGGTACACCACTGATACTGTGAGGCATGTTTTGGCAAATACGGGAAGGAAGAGGAAGAGAGCCCCGATGAGTTTGGTGAAGAAACCTTCGGTTTTGCCGGCTGTGGAAATTCCACATCCTGGAACATCTTACAATCCGTCTTTTGCTGATCATCAGGATTTACTGAGGGAAGTTGCCGAGAAGCAGCTGAAGTTTGAGAAGGAGGAGGCGCACTTGAATAGGGTCACTACCAAAATGTTCAAGAAGGTATATTTCTTTTTGATATTGACTAGAACATTATAAATATATCATTTATCTTTTGATAAATGAAGATTTTTCTATTTTTTTAAATTTATTTTAAGAGAATATTTTTTTTTAAAGATTTGAAAACATTTCAAATCTTGTTCCAAAGTTTCGGAGAGAAATTGGAAAGGTGTTCAGCCCATCTTTTTAATTTTTCAGGATTTGAAAAAAATGTCAAGAAAAACTCGAATCATTTTAAAAGATACTCAGAAGGTGTGAAACTAAACAAAACGTAGATTTCACACAATTTTTTATTTTGAAAAATAAATTTTAAGATGAAATTGAAAAAGATTTTAAAAAATTTTAAATGATTTCCTAACATTTAAAAAAAGAATAGATATAAAAAATTAATTGTTTTTGAAGTTCGTATATGTTTAAAACAAACTGAAGATTTTTAAAGATTTCGAAAAAATATATATATAAAATTTCGAGCGAACGAAATTTGCTTCTAAAAATTCATAGATTTTATTTTGTAAAAATAATTTGGGAGAATATTTTTTTAATTATTTCAAAAGTTTTCCAATGAACAAAAAATGGAACAGTTGAATTTTTAATGAAAAAAAAATAATAATTTTCAACCAAACTAATGAATTTTCAATTGAAATAATGAATCTTTAACTGGAATATTTGAATTTTATGCCAAAAAGATGAATTTTCAACGACAAAAATTAATTTTCCACAAAAAAAGACGAATTTTTCAGAAAGTACATAAATTTTCAAACAAATAGCTTTATTTTGAAATGTAAAATATCAATTTTCAACCAAATAGTTGAATTCTCACAAAAAAAAAAGATAAATTGATTTTCAACAAAGTAGACTAGTTTTCAACCATAGATTAATTTTAAATTAAAGCGATGAATCTTCAACAAAAATATTAAGTTTTAACTAAAGAGTTTAACTTTCAACCAAATAATTTTATTTTCAACCTAAAATATGAATTTTCAACTATAAATGATAAATATTTAACTGGAATGCTTGAATTTTTAACCGAAAAGTAGAATTTTTAAATAAGGAGATTAATTTCCAAATAGAAAGATAATTTTCTACAAAAGAAATCGATTTTAAATGAAATACGTGAATTTTCAACGAAATATTTGAATTTTCATTAAAAAAAGACAAATTTTCATCCAAATGTTTTGATTTTCTAACTACAAAAGATCAATTTTCAACTAAAAATGCAACAGTTAAATTTTCAGTTGAAGAAATTAATTTTTAATCAAACTAATGAATTTTCAACCATAAAGATCAATTTTCTACAAAAAAGGCGATTTTTTTTATAAAGTGCATACATTTTTAAAAAACTTTTTTAATCTTTAAATGCAAAATATCCATATTCTATCAAAAAAGGAATGGTTAAATTTCCTGTTAAAAATCTAATTCTTAAAAAAAAAGGAAAGAAAAAAACGAATTTCAGCAAAATAGTTCAATTTTCTACTGGAATAGAAAAATTTTTATTTTAAAAAATTGAGTTTGAATTAAAGTCATAAATATTTTACTGAGATACTTCAATTTTGAACAGAAAAGAAAAATTTTTAAATAAGAAGATTAATGTGCAAAGAAAGAGATAATTATTTACATAAAAATTGAATTTTAACCAATTACGTGGATTTTCAATAAAAATAAATTAATTTTAAATTGCAAGGATAAATTTTCTACAAGAAAAAGACGAATTTCTTACAAAGTAGATACATTTTTAAACACTAGTTTAATTTTTAAATGCAAAATATCAAGTTTCTACTAAAAATAGAATGGATAAAAAAAGATTAATTTTCATCCATAAAGATAAACTTTTTTACAAAAATGACGAATTTTCCACAAAGTACATATATTTTCAAACAAAAAGTTTAATTTTTAAATGCAAAATATCAATTTTCAACCAAATAGTTGAATTAAAAAAAAAGATAAATTGATTTTTAACAAAGTAGTTACATATTCAACTAGAGAAGAATTTTTAATTAAAATGATGAATCTTCAACTTTTCTAAATTGATCAAAATTATTAAAATAATGAAACCTTGAATTTTTCTACGATCAGAAGTTAATTCCCGGCTTTTTAATTAAATTCCCGGTCATTTCCTGGTCTTTTACGGTAAAGTCTATAAAAAATGCCTAGAAATCTCTTTATTTATTGTGTAATAAGTAAATTTGAATAAAAAAATCAACAAAAATTCAAGGATAATTCCAGGTTTTCAAGGTTTTCAAGGTCGCTAGACACCCTGAATAAATATATAATTCATCTTTTTTAATTGAAAATTAAAATATTTGTTGAAAATTAATTTTGTTTTTAGTGGAAAATTACTTTTTTAAGTGAAAATTTACTTATGCCATTTTTGTATGAAAATGTATATTTTTTAGTATAATATTTAACTAATGGGCGGAAAAGTTAACTTTTTTTTTAATTGAACTATTTGGAATAAAAATTAACTATTTTTTTGAAATGTTCACTATTTTGTTGAAAATTAATTTTTTATAGTTGGAAATATTTTTATCTGAAAATTTATTCCATTTTTATTTGAAAATTTATTTTCTTTTTCAGTAGAAAAATCAACTGTTTAGTTAAAAATTCACCTTTTCCAGTTGAAAATTCATGAATTCTGTTAAAAAATCATATTTCCTGGTAGAAAATTAATCTTCTTAGTTGAAAATGTATCACTTAGGATGAAAATTAATTTTTTGTTTGTTAAAATTTTATCTCACTACCCAACTCTCTAAATAGGTACATTTTTACCAAATAGTTGAATTTTCAACGAAAAAAAAAATGAATTTTCAATCAAGAAGATTAATTTTCAACCACAAAAGACGAATTTTTATTAAAATAAATGCATCTTTGTAAATAAAATTTTAGCAAACAAAAAAATTAATTTCAATCCAAAGCGATAAATTTTCAAGTAGAAAATATTAATTTTCAACCCAACAATGGACTAGGTAAATTTATGGATTAATAAATTGATTTTTAATCGAAAAAGACGATGAATTCTCAACAAAATAGTTACATTTTCCACCAACTAGTTGAATTTTCTACTTAAAATGATAAATTTCTAAATAAAAATAGAATAGATAAATTTTCAGTTGAAAAATTTAATTCTGAAGTAAAAAAATTAATTTCCAACAAAGTCGTTAACTTTTCTAAATTTAATAAATAATAAAAATAATAAAAAATAAATAAATAGTTGATTTTTTAACTAAAAAAGATAAATTTTTAACCAAACAGTCAAATTTTCAATAAAATACATAAATTTTGAACCAACTTGATGAATTTTAAACTAAAGAAAATACATTTTGAAACAAACGTTAAAAATTTTAAATTTATTTAAAAATTTACTTATTTGGTTGATGATTCATTATTTTAGTTGAAAATTCGTCTTTTTCGACAGAAAATTATTCTTCTTGGTTAAAAATGCATGTTTCTGATTGACAATTTAACTATCTGGCTGAAAATTAAACAACCTTGTTAAAATTTATTCTGTTTGGTTAAAAATTAAACTATTTTTTTGAACTTTTTTTTATTCCTATAAAAAATGCCTAGAAATCTCTTTATTTATTGTGTAATAAGTAAAAGATAAATAAAAAACTTTTAAATAGCAAGGTTTCTTCTGAACGAGATGTTTCTTTTATAATAGACTAAAAGATTTAAATTACTTTTCGCATTTCAATAAAAAAATCTGTTTAAAAAAAAATGAATTCAAGGTTCTCGTGAAAAATTCAAGGAGATTTCCAGGTTTTCAAGGGTTTCAAAGTCGCTAGACACCCTGAGTCTTATTCCGAAACAAAAAAACGATTAAACTTTCACCAAAAATAGTTGAATTTTCAACACGAAAACAAACAAAAACCGAATTAAAAAAAAAAATAGTTAAATTTTCAACCAGGGTTGAATTTTCAAAAAAAAAAAATTCAACAAAATAGTTAAATTTTTAAACAAATGGTTTAACTTTTAACCTGCAAAGATGAATTCTTAATCAAAAGGAAGAATTTTCAACAAAGAAAATTAATTTTCTACCAAAAAAGACAAATTTTCAACAAAATAAACCAATTTGTAAACAAGTAATAACCGAATAGCTGATTTTTCTACTAAAGACGATAAATTTCCATCCAGAAATAGAATAGTTACGTTTTCAGATAAAAAAATTAATTTTCGTAGAAAAAAAGGATTTTCGACAAAATAATTAAGTCTTGAACCAATATAATCAATTTCAAGAAAAGTACTTTAATTTTCAATCAAGTAGTTGAATTTTCAATTAAGAAAATTTTTAATTTTTACCAGAAAAGATAAATTCACTGAAAAAATATGAATTTTCAACCAAAACTGGAATAGTTAAATTTTCAGCAAAAAAAAAAAAAATTGTAATGCATAAAAAAAATGTTGACAGAATAGTTCAATTTTCAACAAATAAAATGAGTTTAAAACTAAGTAGTTCTACGTTCAACCAAAAGGTTGAATTTTAAACCAAAAAAGGTGTCTTTTTAATGAAAAATTTAATACATAGTTGAATTTTTAGTTAAAAACGATCAATTTTCAACCAACTTTTTTAGATTCCAACCAAGTAGTTGAATTTTTCATAAAGGGAATAAATTTTCTAATAAAAAAAAGAGATTAAATAAAAAAATCTAATTTTCGATAACATTTTTCTAAATTTTTAACGAAAACGACGAATTTTCAACAAAGCAAATTAATTTCCTACCAAAAAAGACAAATTTTCAACAAAATACACCAATTTGCGTACGAATAATTCAATTTTCAAGTAAAAATGACTAATTTTCAGTAATAAAATTATTTATT
>CAKNXH010054464.1:0-10031 GCA_932178445.1 Andricus quercusramuli
GTCAAAAATTTGTCTTTTTTTTTGGTATAAAATTTATCTTATTGGTTAAAAATTCAACTGATTGGTTTAAAATTCTTTTATTTCATTGAAAATTCATCTCTTTTGGTAGATATTTTATCTTTTTTTGGTTAAAAATGCAACTTTTCGGTTGAAAATTAATCATCTATTTTGGTTGAGGATTCAAATATTTTCTCAAAAATTAATTTTTTTTTGTTGAAGATTTCTAATTTTTGTTGGAAATTCATCCCTTTGGTTAAGAATTTTATTATTTTTAAAATTCATATATTTTGTGAAAAATTTTTCTTTTTTTGGTATAAAATTTATCTTATTGGTTGAAAATTGAAATTTCAACCACTTAATTAAAAATTCTTTTTATTTCATTGAGATTGGTAGAAATTTATTTTTTTTTTTTGGTTAAAAATGCAACTGTTTTGTTTGATTGAGGATTCAACTATTTTCCTAAAAATCAATTTTGTTGGTTGAAGATTTATAATTTTTGTTGGGAACTCATCTCTTTTCTTGAAAATTAAACTATTTTGCTGAAAATTAATTTTTTAGCTGAAAATTTAATTATTACATTTTTGTTTGAATTTTCTCTTCTTTTTTATAGAAACTTTGACTCTTTGGTTGAAACTTGATGTTTTTTGTTAAAGGCTCATGATTTAAGTTGAAAATTTATCTTTTTTATTGAAAATTTAATTATTTTTTTTGAAAATTCATATATTTTGTCAAAAATTTGTCCTTTTTGGTAGAAAATTGTTCTTATGTATTTTATTGAAAATTCATATCTTTTTTTAAAAGTTTCTTTGTTTTTTTGTTGTTAAAAATACAACTATTTTGTTGAAAATTAATTTGTTTTGGTTGAGGGTTCAACTATTTTTTTAAACATGAATTTTTTTGTTGAAGATTTATATTTTTGGTTGAATATTCAATTATTTGTTTGAAAGTTCATATATTTTGTCCGAAATTTGTCTTTTTTGGTAGAAAATGCAATTGTTCGCTTAAAAAGTAATCTATATTTTTTGAGGATTCAACTGCTTTTTGCTTGAAAATTGAACAATTTTGATGAAAATTTGTTTTGTTTCTTTTGTTGAAAATTGACCTTTTTTGTCGGAAATTCAACCATTTGGTTGCAAGTTCAAATTTCGTTCAACAGTTACATTTTTTGGCAGAAAATTTGTTAATAATTAAAAATTTTTGTTAAAAATATATTATTTTTGTTGGAAAGCTATCCTTTTGGTTGAAAACCAAACTACTTTTGTTAAAAATTCATTTTTTTAAACTGAAAATTGCAATTTTTGATCGAAAATTATTTTTTGTGTTGAAAGCTTATATTTCTGAGTTAAAAATTCGAGTATTGTAGAGTCATTTTTTTTTTGGCTCAAAAATTCAATAATTTGGTAGAAAATTGTTTTTTTCATTTGAAAATTAGTTTCTTGAACTGAAAATGTAGCAATACCATTTTTGGTTCAACGTTGATCTTTTTTCTTTTGAAAATTAAAATATTTGTTTAAAAAATATAATTTGTTAAAAATTCTTCCTTTTCGTAGAAAAATAATATTCATGCTTTAAAATTCGACATCTTGAATACAATTTTTTTTCTTTATTGACTGAAAAATCTTTTTTGGTTGAAAACTCATCTCTTGTTGAAAATTCCTGTTTTCGGATTAAAAATTCATCTGTTTTGTAGAAAATTCAAATTTTCTCTGGAAAATTCAACAGTTTGGTATTTCAAACAATTTGGGAGAAGATTCAGTTTTTTCAATTGAAAATTAATTTTTTTCAATTGAAAATTAATTTTTTTCAATTGAAAATTAATTTTTTTCAATTGCAAATTAATGTTTTGAAACGAAAATGTAACTATTCGATTTTTGATTGAAAACCGATGTTTTTAATTCAACAATTCAACTATTTTGTTAAAAAATAATCTTATTTGTTAAAAATTAAAAATGGCGAAATTTAAAAATAAATTTCTTGCTCACTTACAATTTTTTTGAAAATTTGAAACGTTCAAAAACATTTTTAAAAAGTTGAATTTGTCGAACCTGAAATTAATTCAGCTTGAACCAAAGAAACCATTTTTTATTTTGCTTTTTCGGAAAAAAATGTTGTCATGAGTCCGATAAATAAAAAATAATAAAATGTTTCTTTGGTTCAAGCTGACTCGATTTCAGGTTCGAATCAATCAAAAAAAAATGTTTTTGTATATTTACAAAAAATTTTAAATAAGGTAAATTTTTTTCAAGTAAAAAAAATATCGCTCTGGATGGATTTTCAACTATCTAAGTATATCCAGTTCTTAAAAATAAATTCTTAATATCCGAAATAATAAAGAAATCATTTAAAATTATTCAAAAATGTTAAATTTCTTACAAAAAAATTGTTTCTTTTCGACTATTTTTAATCTTAAAATATTAGAAAAACTATTTTTTATAGATCTGATTTTTGGCACAACTGTCTTAAGAGTGTGATTTATTCTAATCTCAGTTCGTCACGGATAAAATCGTGACCAAAGGGAAATTCAAATTTCGTTATCCTCGAATCGAAAGGGGAGAAAATCACCCTACAAAAGTAAAAAGCTTCTAACTGCATGTTTGAAGCTTTAGTCGTGATTTGTCTTCCATAGGGCTTAAACTTGAAATTTGATACTCAAAATTTAAATTCTTCAGGTATAAAAGCCACCCAGAATGGAAAAACTCAAAGAGAAGTACTTAAATCCCGTTTCGTTTTCTCTCAAATACAATTTATTAAAAATGTTTATTAATTATTTTTATTTTATTTAATGATTTTAATGTATAAAATTATAAAAATTATAAGTTCCTAGAAATAATATTTATATGTATAATAATAATGATTTCTTCTTTCTGGTTCTTTTTGGTTAAATATTAATTTATTTTTATATATTCACAAGTTTGGTTGAATATTCGTTTTTTTTATTGAAAATGAATTTTTGTAACAAAGAATTTGGCTATTTCATTTTTGCTAGGGACTTGATTTTTTTCTAATATTTTCGAAAAAAATCGTCTTTTCAGGTTGAAAGTTTCACTATTTGGTTAAAAATGTAAATATTTGATTGGAAATTTAATAGTTTGGTTCGTAATTCAACTAGTTCGTTGAATAATTGATCTTTTTTGGTCGAAAATTCAAGTGATTTGTTGAAAATTCCACTATTCTGTTAAAAAGTCATCCTTTTTATCAAAAATTGAATTTTTTTTTGTAAATTCGTCTCTCTGAATGAAAGTATCACTTCTTTTTAGAAATATCATCTTTTTAGGTTTAAAATAAACTTTTTTGTTGAAAATTCTACTATTTTCTAACAAAATAGTCTTTTTGGGTAGAAAATTCAACTGTTTGGTTAAAAATTTAACTGTTTTGTTAAAAATTTATTTATTTTGTTGAAAAAATTACTTATTTTGCTAAAAATGCAACTATTTGGTTGAATAATTGATCTTTTCTGGTCGAAAATTCGAGTGATTTGTTGAAAATCCAACTATTTTGTTAAAAAGTGATCCTTTTTATCAAAAATTGAAATTTTTTTTTTAAATTCGTCTCTCTGAATGAAAATATCACTTCTTTGTAGAAATATCATCTTTCTAGGCTTAAAATAAACTTTTTTGTTGAAAATTCTACTATTTTCTAAAAAAAATCGTCTTTTTGTGTTAACAATTTCACTTTTTGGTTGAAAATGTAACTATTTTATTGGAAATTTAATTATTGTGTTAAAAATGTCACTATTTTGTTGAATAATTTATTTTTTTGGTCGAAAATTCAAGTTATTTGTTGAAATTTTAACTATTTTGTTAAAAAGTCATCCTTTTTTATCAAAAATTCAAATGTTTTTTTTTTAATTCGTCTCCTTGAATAAAAGCCACCTTTTTTTTATAAATGTCATATATATTGTTTTAAAATAAACTTTTTTGTTGAAAATTCATCTATCCTTTAGAAAGTTCGTCTTTTTGGGTAGAAAATTCAACTTTTTAATTAAAAATTTAACTGTTTTGTTAAAAATTAATTATTTTCTTAATAATTTAACTAGTTTGTTAAATAATTGAAGAAGCTTTTCTTTTCTTTTGACTTGAAAATTCAACTATTTTGTTGGAAGCTCATAATTTTGTATAAAGGATTTCAAATGTTTTCTCTTTAATTCGTCTCTTTGGATCAAAAATTCTTTTTTTTTTGTAGAAATATCATCCTTTTTGGTTCAAAATAAACTCGTTTTGTTGAAAAATCTACTATTTTCTAAAAAAATCTTATTTTTTGGTTGAAAATTACACTATTTGGTTAAAAATGAACTGTTTTGTTAAAAATTCAACTATTTGGTTGAATAATTGACCTTTTTTTGTCAAAAATTGAAGTGGTTTGTTGGGAATTCAACTAGTTTGTTGAATAATTGATCTCTTCGGATCGAACATTTTTTTTTGCAGAAATATCATCTTTCTTTTTTCAAAATAAACTTTTTTAAATTGAAAATTCGACTATTTTCTAAAAAAATCTCGTCTTTTTTGGTTGAAAATTCCACTATTTGGTTAAAAATTTAAGTATGTTGTTGATAAATTTAAATTGAATCATCCTTTTTGTTAAAAAAATTCAATTCTTTTTAATTTGTCTCTTTGGATCGAAAAATCTTCTTTTTTTGTAGAAATATCATCTTTCTTGGTTTCAAATAAACTTTTTTCGTTGAAAATTCTATTATTATATTAAAAAATCGTCCTTTTTTGGTTGAAAATTCCACTATTTGGATGAAAATTCTACTATTTTGTTCATAAATTGATTATCTGGTTAATAATTCCACCATTTGATTGAATAATTGACCTTTTTTGGTCGAAAATTCAACTATTTTGTTAGAAACTTATCCTTTTTGATAAAGAAATTAAATTTTTTTTTTAATTCGTATTTTTGTATCGCAAATTTTTTTTTTTTTGTAGTAATATTATCTTTCTTGGTTCAAAATAAACTTTTTGTTGAAAATTATATTATTTTCTAAAAAAAATCGTATTTTTTTGTTTAAAATTCACTATTTGGTTAAAAATTTAACTATTTTGTTGATAAATTAATTATTTGGTTAATAATTCAACTATTTGGTTAAATAATTGACCTTTTTGGTCAAAAATTTAAGTGATTTATTAAAAATTCAACTATTTTGTTAACAGCTCATCTTTTTTGATAAAATATTTCAAATGTTTTTTTTTCAATCCGTTTTTTTGGGTCGAAAATTCCACTGTTTGGTTAAAAATTCACCTATTTTGTTGAAAATTTAATTATTTTTGAAATAATATATATTGTATATACGTTAATAATAATGATTTCCTTTGAAATAATATTATCAGTTTTTAGTTGAAAATTATTATTTTTTAACTAAAAATTTAACTATTCCATTTTTCGTCCGATTTTTTTATGGGCATTTAATATTTTTGGTTAAATATTCATTTATTTTTATATATTCACAAATTTTGTTGAAAATTCGTTTTTTTATTAAAAATTGATTTTTGTTACAAAGAATTTGGCTACTTCATTTTCACTAGAAACTTGATTTTTTTCAGTTCAAAATTCACTTATTTCGGTAGGAAATGCATATTTTTCAAAAATTCGTCTTCATGACTTGAAAACTCAACATTTTTTATGAGATTTTTTTTTCATTATCGTTTGAAAAATCTTTCGCGGTTAAAAAATCTTTCTTGATTGAAAATTCAACTTTTTTCTTAAAAATTGGTATTTTTTGGTTTAATTTAGCAGTTTTATTTATTGAAAATTAAAATAATTTTTAGTGAAAATAGCAAATATTACACTTTTTCTTTAAAATTCTTCAAGTAATTTCTTATGAAAGCAAAAAACATTCGTTTCTATGAAAAAAGTTTTGCAGGATTTAAAAAAAATATTAGGAAAACTTTGAATTATTTCAAAAGATATTTCAAAATTCTGGAAGTTTTGAAATTATTAAAAAATGATTTAAAATTTGAAAAGATTTCAAGACATTTCAAACAAAATTGAAATTTTTCAAGATTTTGAAATAAAATGTTGAATTGTTTATTATGATTCCAGGGAGAATTTATATTGGTTTTTTAGTTTAATTAATTAATTAAAAAAAATATTTAAAAAGATTCTAAACCATTCCAAATGATTTCCTAAAATTTCGGAAAAGAATGTCGAAGATTTTAAAGCAAAAATTTTCAGTTTTGCAAGAAATCAAAATGTTAAAAAAATTCGAATATTTAAAAAATATATGTATTTAGAAATTTTAAAAATCTTTGAAAATAATTAAACCTTTAAAAGAGAATATTTACAATGATTTTAAAACATCACAACAGATTTCCGAAATTATGAAAACATAAAAAAATAATTTGAAACTCACAACGATTTCAACAAATTTAAAAAAGTGTAGATTATGGTGAAGATTTTGAACTAAAAACTTAGATGCTTTTTAAGAATTTTGAAAGGTTTCAAGAGAATACATTTCCTTGGGATTTCTGGTAAAATGAAAAAAAAAAATAATTTTACCAAATTTATTTTAAAAGAATATTTGAAAAGACTTTAAAATATTCCAAAATTATCAGAGAAGAATCTGGAAGATTTTTGGAAATGTTTTAAATTTTTGCAGAAGTTTTTAAAAAATGTCAAAAATAATTTCAAATTTGAAAATATTTCAAAAAAGTTGAAATAAATTGACGATTTCGAAACATAATTTGAGGTTTTTTTAAGATTTTAAAAAGTTTGAAGATAATAAAAAGCTTATCTTGAGATTCCTGGGAATATTTAAAGATATTATTTTTTAAAATTATTTTCAAGAGAATATTTAAAAAAAAATCTAAACATGACGAAAGATTTCCAAAATTATCAAAAACGAATCCTTCAAAGCAAATAAACAAAGAAACTTAAAAAGTAGTTACTAGACATTTTGAATTTGTATTGAAAATTAATTTTCCCTTCAAATTTGAATTTGCCCATTTTTTTTTTTTTTTTTTTTTACTGAAAAATCTTTTTTTAGTTGAAAATTTGTCGTTTTATTTTGAAAATTCACCTATTTTGCTGAATTTTCGTCTTTTTTTTTAAATAAAACTTGCAATTGTAAACGATAACATGTCATCTTAGTTTTTGTACCGGATACATTTTTTGAATTGACAATTGGACTATTCTACTTGAAACGTTAACTATTTTTTTTGCAGTTCCTTTTTTTTGTAGAAAATTAATTTTTTAAACTGAAAATTAAACTATTCAATTTTTGGTTGAAAATTTCTCTTTTTTAGTTGAAAATGTATGTATTTTGTTTAAAATTCAAAGTTAAAAATTTAACTATTTTGTTAACAAAATTTTTTCTTTTGTTAATAAATAATTTTTCGCTAAAAATGTAACTGTCCATTTTTTGTTGACAATAGGTTTTTTTCTAGTTTAAAATTCAATTATTTAGGTAAAAATGTATCCAAAGAAATGAATTTTCAATAAAAATGATGAATTTTAACCCAAAAAAATTATTTTTAACAAGAGTTGAAGTAGTTGAATTTTCATCCAAAAAGATGAATTCTCAACGGGAAATGTAATAGTTAATATTTTAATAAAAAATATCTCAATTTTAAATAAAAAAGTTGAAGTTAACCAAAAAATATACGAATTTTAGTTAGTTTTCAACTAAAAAAATTAATTTTTATGAAAATAGTTAAATTTTAAATCAGACAGATGAATTTTCAACTAAAATGATGAATCTTTAACAAACAAAAATTTAACGAAAAATATCATGGTTGATATTTTGAATAAAAAGCAATTTAATTTGAAATAAAAAACAGTTGAATTTAACCAAAAACGACGAGTTTTTAACAAAAAAGTTAATTTTCAACCAAGTAGATTATTTTTCTATCAGAATAGTTGAATCTTCAACCCAAAAATACTAATTTCGAATGAAATAAATAAATCCAGTAATACATGAATTTTCAACCAAATAGTTAAATTTTCAACTAAAAGAAATTCATTTTGAATCAAAAAGTTGAAATTTGAACTAAAAAGGGTAATTTTTGAACCAAAAATGGAATAGTTATATTTTCAGTTAAAAAAATTAATTTTCCACACAAAAAAACTAATTTTAAACAAAAATGATGAATTTTCAATTAAATTATGAAGCTTCAACTGGAATAGATAAATTTTTATCCAAAAAGATGAATTTTCAAACAAAAAAATTAATTTTCTACCAAAAAAGATCATTTTT
Organism: Andricus quercusramuli; assembly: GCA_932178445.1. Lineage (NCBI taxonomy): Eukaryota > Metazoa > Arthropoda > Insecta > Hymenoptera > Cynipidae > Andricus > Andricus quercusramuli. The sequence goes on from CAKNXH010054464.1 coordinate 8,192, forward strand.
CAACAAAATACATAAATTTTCAATGAAATAGTTGAATTTTTAACTAAAAAAGATAAATTGTCAACAAAAAATTAAATAGTTAAATTTTCAGTTTAAAAAAGTAATGTGTGACCAAAGAGATTGATTTTCAATTAAAATGATGGAATATTAAATTAGAGTAGTTACATTTCCATTGAAAAAAAAGAATAAAAAAAAACTGATTTTCAAAAAAATAATTACATATTCTACTAAAATGATGAATTTCTAAATAAAATGATTAATCTTCAATTAGGATAATTTAATTTTTAACCAAAAAGATTAATTTTTAACCAAGAAGATTAATTTCTACCTAAAAAGATGAATTTTCAAATAAAAAAGATAATTTTTCAACCAAAAATTGAACAGTTCAATTTTTATTTAACAAAAATGAATGTTCAAAAACAGAGATGTATTTTTAACTAAGATGATGGAATATTTAACTGGAATAGTTACATTTCCCATTAAATAAAATTAATTTTTGAACAAAAAAAGAATTTAATTTTAGATACAAAAACAGCTGATATAAATAAAAAACGGTGAGTTTTAAACCAAATAGTTGAATTGGTTAAACAATTAAATTTTTTTAACATGAATTAATTATTACCACACTCTAATTGAAAATTGGACAAAGTAGAACATTTTTGAAAAAACGCGATTTTTTTTAACTTATAAGAGAAAATTGCTCAAAAGAGTAAAAAATTGTTTAAACAATTGATTTAAACATCTAATTATCAACAAAAAGTAGTATTTCCTGTATTAGATACAATTTTCATTGAAAAACCCAGAAAAAAATTTTTTAATTAATTTAAATTCAAATTAAAAAATTTAAATTAACGTCAAAAACACGCAAAATCCATTTTTTCCCTAATGGGGTTTTTGGGTAATATTTTATTCTTATTCTATGGCTAATTATGAAGAGAAATGTTGAGTTTTAACTTGATTCACCTAATAATGATTCTGAATAAAATTTACAAAAACGTATTTTTTTCTTCTTTAACAAAAAAAAATGGATTTATTTTTTTGTGGAGTCGAACTAATTTTCCAAATAAAAATTATCGACCCTAAAAAATAATGTAATATTTTTACGATTCTAGGTTTCAGTTCGCATATCTAGTATTCTATTTACTCGGAATGACGACTTTGATTCCGTGGTGCTTTTTTATGACAGCCGACGAGGTAAATTAATATAATTAATTAAATTAAATTAATTAAAGATAAGAAATATTTCGAATTGATAAAAAAAATATTTTAATTTAGAATAAATAAACTATCATTAAAAAATCTGGTTTCAGTACTGGATGTACAAATTTCGAGAAATTCGGAATGATAGTGGCAATCACAATTATACCCTTGCGGACCAACTAGAAAAGAAAAGTGATTTGCAAGCAAGTTTTATCTCTTATCTCTCTGTATGCAGTGCCATTCCAAATACTCTTTTTTTAATAATAAATGCATTCATAAGCAACAAGTGAGTAATCTCAAGTTATAAATTGTTGCACTCACAGAATAACTAATTATTTTATTGTTAATTTTTCTTATTCTAATTTTTAGAATATCTTTAGAGTTGAGAATGATTGGATCTCAAGGAGTGGTTTTAATCATCTTCCTTGTTACGACTGCCTTTGTCAAAGCTGACACCGACCATTGTAAGTTTCACTATTTTTATATTTAAAATATTATTTTAAATAATATTTAATTTTATTAGTTAGTTTATTAGTCCAAATTGTCATTTTCCATAATTATCATTAATAATTACTAAAATCATTTTTTTTTTTCCAATAAATTATATCTAACTACGAAATTCTCGAGGAAAAAACAAGAA
>CAKNXH010054470.1:968-40528 GCA_932178445.1 Andricus quercusramuli
CCCCCCCCCCCCCCTCCCTTACCCTTCTTCCCGGACAAGAAATAGTGAGAAACAAAAAGAGACAAGAAACGAAAGTAGGGAAGATTGGAGGATATGCTACTGGAATATAACAGGCTTAGAAAGAAAGGATAGGGATTTTATGAGAAATTTGACACAATGGGATGTAGTAGTAATGATGGAGACGTGGCTAGATGAAAAGGGATGGGAGAGAGTAAGGGGAGATTACCAAGAGGTTACAAATGGCAGGTTCAAAATGCAAAGAGGAAGAATAAAAAGGGCAGAGCAATGGGTGGAATGGTGATGGGAGTAAGGAACGAATGTATAACAGAGAATGATAAAAAAGAGTTGAAAGAGAATAGAGAAGGATCAATACTAGAAGAGATAAATGTGAGAAGAGAGAGGTGGAAGATAGTGGGGGTTTATGTGAACGGTGATATGCAGGAGAAATCAGAGGAGATAAGAGAACTGATGGAAGAAAATAAGCTAGAGAGTAGGCTGATAATAGGAGGTGATTTTAATGCGAGAACAGGAGACAGAGGAGGAAGAGAATGGGATGGAGAGCGAGGAAGAAAATCCAAAGACAACATACCAAATGGGGAGGGAAAGAAGTTGTTGAAGAGCCTAGGGGAGATGGGATGGTTCATACTAAACGGTAGTATAGAGGGGGATGAGGAAGGGGAATATACACGTTTAGGAGGAAAGGGGGGAACGGTAATTGATTATGTGGTAGTGGACGACGAAGTAAGAGAGAAGGTTAAGAAACTAGAGGTGGGGAACTATGTAGATTCGGATCACTTTCCCATAATAGTGACGGTAGAGGGAGAAATGAGTAATAACAAAAAGGCTAAAAAGGAAGCAAAAGTAAAAAGAGCAGGAAGAGGGGATTGGTCAATGGAAGGTAAAGAACAGTTCAAAGAAAAAGTCAGGAACATCAAAATGGGGGAAGGAAATGTAAACGAGGAAATGGAAATAATGATAGGAGAAATAAAAGAAGCATTAGAGTGCACAAGCAAAAAAGAAGTTAGTGAAGGAGGGGATAGAAGTGGATGGGACGAGGATTGTAAACAGTAGAAGAAGGAAGTGAGCAGGGTATTAAGAAAATGGAGAAAAGGGACAAGTAGTGGAGAAGAATATAGGAGAAAAAAGAAGGAGTATACTGAGTTGTGTGATAAGAAAAAGAGGAGGAAAATAAAAGGTTTGAAGAAGAAGCGGAGAAGGCTAGGACAGAAGAAGAGGTTTGGAAGGTGGTAAATAAAGAGAGAAGAAGAAGAAAAAGAGTAAATCAGGATATTGAGATGATAGAATGGAAAAAGTATTTTATGGAATTACTAGAAGGGGTAGAGAGGAAAGTTAGGAAAGGAGGAAGAGATGGTAGGGAAACAGATAAGGAGGAGGACATTTCAAGAGAGGAAATAGTCAAGGTATTAGGGATGATGAAAGATGAAAAGGCACCTGGTATAGATGAGATTCCAAATGAAGTATGGAAATACGGGGGAACAGAATTAAAGGAATGGGCATGGATAATGTGCAATAGAGTATGGAGAGGAGAGGGGTGGCCAGAGTTATGGAAAGAAGGAGTAGTGATACCAATAGTGAAGAAAGGCAAAGGGGAGGAGGTTAAAGATTATATAGGAGTGACACTAATGCCAACACTGTATAAAGTATATGTGACTGTTTTATCGGAGAGGTTAAAAAAAGAAGTTTTGGAGAAAAAGATAGAGCCACCGAATCAGACAGGGTTTAGAAAGGGATGGGGGTAATGGATAATATATATGTTCTGAACTACGTAGTAAATAAGAAGATTAAAAGGGAGAAAGGGGCAATGATAGCAGTGTTCGTGGACTTGAAGGCGGCGTTTGACTCATTAGACCGAGGCGAGATAGAGAAAGTTATGGTGAAAAAAGGGATAAGAGAGGGATTAATAAAGAGAGTATCGGAAATTTTTAGAGAGAAAAAAAGCAAGGTAAAGGTAGGAGAGCAAGTGGGAGATAGTTTCTGGTTGGTGAGAGGGGTAAGGCAAGGATGTCCTCTGAGCCCACTTTTATTTAATATATAAATATCAGACTTGGAAGAAGAAATGAAGAGAAAAGGCTGGGGAGGAGTTAGGATAGGGAACGAAAAGATATATACACTGGCATACGCAGACGATATAGTGTTGATGGCAGAGGATGAAGAAGGGATGGCGGGCTTAATTACCGGATTAGAGAAATACTTAGATGGAAGAAAGTTGAATTTAAATGTAGAAAAGACAAAGATAATGAGGTTTAGAAAAGGAGGGGGAAGAAAGAAAGAATGGACGGGGAGATGGAAGGGCAAAAAATTAGAAGAAGTAAAAGAGTTTAAGTATTTGGGATATACCTTGCAAGCAAATGGAGATCATAGAGCTCATATAAGAGAAAGGATAAAAAAAGCAGCAGGGGTAATGAAACAGATATGGGGAATAGGAAAAAGAAGATTTAAAAAAAATTGGAGAAGGAGAATGTGGTTATTTGATACGCTGGTATGGCCGGTATTAGGTTATGGAGCAGAGATATGGGGATGGAAAGAAAGGAAGGAAATTGAAAGTTTACAAGAAAGGTATATAAGGTGGACGTTAGGGGTAGACTGGAGGACGCCGGGATATATGATGAGAGAAGAAGCGCAAAGGGATAAATTAAGTACTAGAGCGGGAAAGAGGGCATGGAATTTTGAGACGAAGCTGAGGGAGGGAAAGGGAGGGGAGTTGGCGAGAAAGTGTTTGATGGAGGTAGAAGAAAGGAGAGGGAGGGCGATTGAATTAACGAGATGGGAGGAGGAAAGGAGGGAGTTCTTTCAGGCTAGAGATATAGAAGACGGGACTGGAGTCAACTATGAAGAAGTGGAAAAAAGGGAGAGAGAAAGACAATTATTAGAAAGATGGGGGATGATTGAGGAATCAAAATATAATATATGATATAAGATGATAAAGAAGGAAGGAGTACCAAAGTATTTAGAAAAGGGATGGGGAGAGAAAAGATGGACAAGAATAGCAAGATTTAGATTGGGAAACGAGGTAAGGGCAAGTATGTATTGGGAAAAGAAAGATAACAGGAAGTGCAGAATATGTGAATGGGAAGAGGAAACATGGGAGCATGTATGGGAAGGATGTAGGAGAGGAATGGAAGATAAAGGAAGCTGGCAAGAGAATGTGGTAAGGATTTTAGGGGAGGATGGTTTGGGGGAAGAGTGGATGAAGGAGTTAGAGGATGCTAGGGGAGCAACTGAAAAAGAGTGAAAGAATGGATGCAAAAAATGGCAAAATGGAGGTACAAGAGAAGTGAAATAAAAAGGAAACGGAAGTCGCCCAAATTAAATTATAAGCGTAAAGAATTGTAAGTAATGATTATGTAATAGCATAAGTAAAATAAGATGCGTTTGCGTTACTGCTCTCTCTCTCTCTCTCTCGCTTGCACTCTCGCTTTCGATCACTCGCTCACTCGTTCGCTAACACGTCCCAAATTGCGCTATCGTTAACAATAGATTTAAGGCGTTAGATATAAGATTTTATGTAAATAGGTGTAAATAATTGTAAATAGTAAGGATAAGCTTTTATAAATCATGTAGAAGGAAGTGTTGTAAGAAATGGAAGTCATGTAAACCCTTAGGGGACACATTATGAATAAAGAAGAAATAAACAGTTTAAATAATTTCGAGACTAAATGAATAGATGAAATCAATATTTATATACGTATTTATCATACCTTACATATTACAACATTTCAAAAATGTGAAAAATGGTTGAATCAAGTGTTCTAAAATGTAATAATACATTTTTTTATGTTTTGATTTCCTTGTTTCTTCGCCTTTTTCTCCTTAGCAGTTAGGAGATCTCCTTCTTCTTTAAGATGTCGATTTCGAAAATCTGGAAAAACTCCGCGAAACCATTCTTGTTGCTTACGTTTCTCCATTTTTTGAGATTGTCGATTATTCATCGTCAACCATAAAATATTAGCTGATCAAACATTAAACTCAGTCACGAGTGGCATAATAATCTGGATATACAAGTTGCATTTAAGTACTTCTGGCGTTAGAGATGATCGGTCATTAGTTTTAATTAAATTGTAATAAGAAATCAGCTGTTTCACATCTGCACGAAAAAAATAAGTTTTCGAAACTTTACTTGACTAGTCAACCATTCTAGGATGGGCCACTTTTTTTTTTAGAATCTTGTATAATTTTGATTGAGAAACCGCAGACTTCATCGAAAAAGTGAAAAAAGTCATCGAATTATTGGAAGACAATCTAGGAACATCAGTTTTCGAATTTGCATTCAGTAGATTTTGACAAAGCTCTAGACAAGCATTCAATTTTCCATAAAAGGTCCTCCAGGTTCCACAAGATTTGGAATACCATAACTCTTGCACAGAAATGAATAACTGATTTATAAGTTGTCGAAGAATTCGTTGACTGTCTTCTATTTATCTATATATTCACAATGTACAGTCACATTGGATGCTTGTATTAACACTTATTGACGCTCAGATGAAGTGGTATATGTATAAGTCTGAATGGAGTCGCGGTCACCGGCAATGAAAAAATGAGCGTGGATTTAAATTTGGCTCTTCACTGGGATTTGTGCAAAATATTCAATGTGTTAAGTTAGCGGTGGGGTCTAGTTGTTAGGGATAAGTTGCGTTCGATAGGTGTTAGGTAGATCGAATCCCGCCGCAAAATTTATTTCGATTTTTCATAGGTTCGTGTGTATCTGTAAAAATAAATATAACTTAAGTAGTGATGCCGTTCGATACGACACTGTCTCGATATCGTATCCAAAAATCTCGTTTTTCTCGTATCGGTATCGGTTTCTGAGACTCCAGTCTCGATTTTGTCTGGTATCGTTTTGGTATCGGAGAACCGATATATCGCTCGGATCGTCTCGGGATTTTGAGACTAGGCAGCCAGATGGTGGTTTCCTACGAAACAACAGTAGAAGGGGAACGGCGAAAAGTTTCAACTACCTGAGTACCAATTAACCTTTTCTTGTAATTTAAAGTTCTGAACCTTCAAATGAACGAAATATATTTTCCTAATTCTATTATATCTAGAAATATTTTTCAACTTCGGATAAAAATATGCATTATAAGTTTCTTTTATAATTGCATTATTTTCAATGTAATGAACCATTATATTTTTGCACTGTTTCTAGATTATAAAGCAATCAATAAGAAATGTTCATTTAAACGTTAAGAACTTCAAGCACTTTACCTTTTAAATTATAGCGCTTTAAAACTTCTAAAATTCTTACAATTCTTCTAAACAAAATCAAATTTTTCTCAAAAAAATTGGAAAAACTTTCAAAATTACAAAAACGGAATATGTGAGGGTACGTGTCTCAATATAAAAATATAATTTTTTATTGTAGTAGAAGGGTGGCAGTATAGAACTGGATAACCAACATCATGGGAATTTTTCGAAACGACGAAAAAGGGTCCTTTAAAATCGAAATCATCATTAAAATATGAAGCAAGTATCAAATTCCGAGATAAAATATTGTTTAATTTAGGTGAAACAGTCGTATTACAAAAAGTTATCCAGGTCCGATGAAGTGGATGTTGAAGTTGACAATCTTAAAGTGACACTATCCTAAAATTGGACCAGACTCGACTGCAGATTTCAATACAAAACTCACGAAGGAATAGTAAGGAGTAGTATCCCTGTAAGTGGGGAGTGGGACGAGCGACGTCCAATAATTCGTTAATGCTAGCTACGAATGAAAACTCTTATGCTGCCCCGTTCACATGCGCACTGGCGGTTGCCATGCCATCGATGTCAACACGCGTTTGAAGTTTCGAACTTGTGTATTGAACGAACATAAACGAGCATAACCGACATGTGCATCGAGATGTCAAAAGGTAACATATTGAGTGGGTATAACATGTGACTGCGAAAACAGCTCTGCGCATGTGCACGGGGGAGCGTACGAGTTTTCATTTGTAGCAAGCATTAACGAATTCTTGGACGTCACTTGTTCCACCTCTGCTCACCAAACACATAGGGTGATACGACTCCTTACTATTCCTTCGTGACAAAACTTAATGTTTCAGTTAAAAAAAAAGGGGGAAAAATGCTTCCGAGATATGCACCTTGTGCATACGGGTAAATGAAGTTTAATGTCAAATACTTAGCTAATTCCGAGAAAAAGGATCGAGAATTTGGAGATTAAAATTTCACGGGTTTTCAAAATCGGCTTTGGATAGCGATTCAAAATGAAATTTTCAATTTGTTACAAAAATAAAAACTTATTCTCGAGATATGGGTATACGCTGAATGATAATAACAAAAACGTTTTCTCCAAAAAAATCATTTTTTTTCGATCAAATCAAAGTTGAAGATCGTGATATAACAGTATGACAGCCACGTTTTTGCTAAAAAATAAACCGATTTTTGATAAAAATTGTGGTAACCCAGTTTTGTGCTGCTACTTTTAAGTTATGCTTTTCTAAAAGAGTGTATTATGAGTAAGTTTCGATGTAAAGCTTTTATTGACTTTTTCCATAAAATGTCAATTTCTTATTTTTATTTTGAAATTAGGAAATACTTTATATATTTTCAGAAAAGTTTACAAGTATGAAAATATTTTCAATTTCCTCAAAAATTCTTAAATTTTTGTAAAGAATTGTGAAAAACTTTCAAAATTACAAAAATTGCACTTCCACATTGCCACGAATCATCCACATTTTTTAATTCTTTTAAAATCTTTTTTTTTTTATTTATTTTTTTTTACAATTGACTGGTCTTGAACGTATTTTTGAAACGTCGAAACATTCTAAATATCTTTCAAAATAATTCGAATTTTTCCCAAAATTTAAAAAAAAATCTGAAAAATCAAAAACATTACCGTAAAATCTTCCAGACCGGAGAATTTGAATTTTCAACAAAAAAAAGTAAATATACAAATAATCAGTTGAATTTTGTTTAAAAAAATCATTTTTAAACAAAACAAAAAAAAACAGATTTCCAACTAAAATTATGATTCTTCATCAAAAGAAAATTAGGTTTTAAGAAAGTAGTTTAAGAAAATATATTTTATTAAAAATAAAAACCAGTTGAATTGAACCAAAAAATATGAATTTTCAAATTAAAAAAAAAATATTCTACCAAAAAAGACGAATTTTCAAACAAAAGGATGAATTTTCCATAAAATAATTCGATTCTTTAAGACAATACATGTATTTTCAACCAAATATTTGAATTTTCAACCAAAAATCGAAAAGTTAAATTTTTAGTTCAAAATATTAATTTTCTATAAAAAGAAAACGAATTCTGTACAAAACAGTTGAATTTTTAACCTGGAAATAGTAATTTTTGACAAGCAATGTAACAGTTGTTATTTGAACCAAAAAAGACGAATTTCCAACAAAATACATGAATCTTGAACTAAACCTGATTAATTTCCAACTATAAAGTTATATTAAAAAAAAAGAAGATTTTCTACCAAATAGCTGAATTTTCAACCAAGAATATTAATTTTCTACCAGAAAAGATGAATTTTCAACGAAATGCATACATTTTAAAACAAATAGTGGATTTTTCTACCAAAAAAGACTAATTTTCGACAAGTGACATACATTTTTAACTAAATAGTTTGAAAAATGCATGTGATGTTAGTCCAAATTTCATTTGATTAATATTTAGTTTATATTTTTCTCTTTTCTAACATTTTTACCTAAATGATTGAATTCTTAAACTAAAAAGAAATCGATTTTTTACCAAAAATATAGTTCAATTTTGATTAGGGATAATTAATTTCTAATGGAAACAAGGAATTTTGTACAAATCAGTTTAGTTCTGTACTAAATAGTTTAATTTATTACCAAATTGTGGAATTTTTAATTTAAAAAAAAAAATCGAATTTTCGCCACTTGAATTTTCAGCCTGAAAATACTAATTTACATCAAAAAATGTAATATTTAATGTTTAAGGGTGTTGGTTAACTTCGACTTGGAATTTTGTTTGTAGGCACGGCACTGACGCCATATATAATTTTTTCCAAGTATTTGAGAGCGAAAGAAAGAAAACTTGTCAAATATTCGGGGGTTTGCGAGATCCTCGGATCAACAAAATTGATAGGAATGAAGCCTTTTGCTGAGGCAATAATTATTTTCGCCGAAATTATGAATTTTTCGAAAGGGAGAAATCTGCGGATAGCAGAAGACAGCATTTGAACGGCGAGAACCGTTCGCAAATTTATTTTTTTACTCACAATTCTGACATCAGAGAAGCATTTTCAGTTGTCATTCCAAATTCGAAGAGCCAAAACTTGATGAAGGCGAACCGAAATTTTGCGAAATACGTCGCGAAATGGAGAAAAAAATGTAAGAAAATTGAGATGTCCTATGTATGTGAGGACCATAAGACTGTATTGATAAGCAGCAAAGCAAACTGGCATACAGACCGGCTGTCAAATTCGCGCTCCGAATCTCCAATGCTCTGAAGTACGCACCACACATTGACACTCGCGAAATCGTGGCGCAAATATTTAAAAAGTTTTTGAAGACAGCAACTGCAAATGCACCAATTTTATAGATAAACCACTTTATGATTGTATGTAAATTTGTCAATTTACCCAGTTTGAAATTATAACTTTGAAATTATTATTTTAAAATTTTAAAATTATAAATTATAAATTTATCAAGTTATCCAGCTATAAATTCCGAAGTCATCAAATTCGATTTCTCAAATTTCGAAATACTGAATTGATTTAATTGATTTCAGTGATTTCATTCAATTTATTAATTTTATTGGATCATTTGATTGTATTTCTTTAAAAATCGAATATTTATATTGATTTCCTTTATTTTTTTACAAAATACAATGAAATGAATCAATAAAATCAATAAATTGAATGAAATCACTAAAATCAAGAAAATCAAATTATAATCAATAAAGTCAAAATTATACTGATTTTATTGATTTTATTCAATTTATTGATTTTATTTCATTGATAATGATTTAATTGTATTGTTTTCAGTGATTTCATTAATTGTATTGATTTTTTAAATTCGTTTCATCGTATTTTTTAATAAAATAAAGAAAATCAGTATGAATATTCGATTCTTTTATCAAAAAATACAATCAAATGGCTCAATAGAATCAATAAATTCAATGAGATTACTAAAATCGATTAAATCAATTTATTATTAACAAAATCAATTTTTAAAAAACACGTAAATGAAATGTCCATTTTACTGATTTTAGTCATTTTATTTTTTTGATTGATTTATTTTATTTTATTAATTCTATTGATTTTGTTGATTTGATTGATTTGATTGATTCTGTTCAATTTATTGCATTTTGTATTGTAAATATTTCAATTCTTTATTAAAAAATACAATCAAATGAATCAATGCAATCAATAGAATGAATAAAATGCTAAAATCAAATTATTATCGATAAAATCAAAATAGCACTGATTTTAGTGATTTTAGTGATTTTATTGCTTTGATTGATTTATTTTGTTGATTCTATTGATTTTTATGATTTTGTTGATTTCATTTTATTGATTTTGTTCAATTTATTGCTTTCTTATTGTAAATATTTTAATTTTTTATTAGAAAATACAATCAAATGAATCAATGCAATCAATAGAATGAATACAATACTAACATCAAATTATTATCGATAAAATCAAAATTGTACTGATTTTACTGATTTCACTGATTTTATTCAATTTATTGATTTGATTGATGTTATTGATTTATTTTATTGTATAGATAATAATTTTATTTTTTTTTTATTTTTAGTGATTTTATTGATCTACTTGGTTTTTTTGATTAAAAATAGAATCGAATAAATCAATAAAAGCAATAAATGTAATGGAATCACTTAAATAAAAGCGATCGATTATCAACAAAATCCATAAAATAAACAACATCGATGAAATCAATCAAATCCATACAATTAAAAAATCAATAAAATCAATTAATTGAATAAAATCACTTAAATCAGTATATTTTTGACTTTGTTGATTTTAATTTGATTTACTTGATTATAGTAATTTCATTCAATTTTTTTATTTTTCATTTATTTCATTGTATTTCTTAATAAAATAAAGAAAATCAGTTTGAATATTCGATTCTTTTATTAAAAAATACAATCAAATATTTTTGAATTGAATGTACGTATGTATACCATTAAGCCATTTCCCTTTCGGTGTAGGCGTATCACTACCCGATTCGGGTAGTGTTTCTAGGTGGATAGTTTCTTGTAGTAACAAACTACAAGTGTGGGCTCACCACACCCACGATGAGCCAACAACACGCAGTAGTATTCCCGAATGGTCACCCATCCAAGTACTAACCGCGCCCAACGCTGCTTAACTTCAGTGATCTAACGAGAACTGGGGTTTTCAGCGTGGTATGACCGTTGGCACGAATGAATGAAATCACTAAAAACAATAAAATCAAATTATTATCAATGAAATAAAATCAACAAATTGAATAAAATCAGTATAATTTTGACTTTATTGATTATAATTTGATTTTCCTGATTTTAGTGATTTTATTCAATTTATTGATTTTATTGATTCATTTCATTGTATTTTGTAATAAAATGAAGAAAATCAATATAAATATTCGATTTCAAAAAAAAATACAATCAAATGAACCAATACATTGAATGAAATCACTAAAATCAATCAAATGAATTTATTATCAATAAAATGAACAACATTCATCAAATCAATCAAATAAATTTTAAATCGGTTTCACTGATTTCATTGATTTTACTGATTTCATTTGTTTGATTCATTTTATTCGTTTTATTAATTTTATTGATTTTATTCATGTTCTTCATTTTATTGATAATTTATTGGAGGATAAAGGGCATTTTTTAACACCCCGCCCTCCAAAAGCTTATTACAAAAAAGACTTTTGTTGCTCCACCCTATTAAAAAAATATTAATATTTATCAGCAAAAAATTGTCATAGCTTTAAAAATAACTAGTTTTTATAATTTCGGAAATCCCGAAATTTATTCATGAATCAAAGAAATGATTGATAAAAAAATCAACAGATTAGAAAAATATTTTGGTGTAAACAATAATAATTGTTCTATTCCTAAAATATATTTTTGAAACTTTTTATTGTTGTGCTGTAATATTTATGCATATTCACGGTAATGTATTGAAAAAAAATTAGAAACAAAAAAAATTGAAGAGAGTACAAGGACTCGACCGCATGACGGCAGAATCTGTAGCCTAGAACCTAGACCATTACCCCGCCGCTGCTTACTCTTTAGTCCTACAATTAAAACCCATAGTTATTTTGCGCCTATTTCTTGTAACCCGTTTTCTCGTAAACCGCTTTCAATCTTAGTAAACTGTTTTAGCTTTTTTTATCTCAATTGAGGCCCTCTGCGCTCACAAAAGATGACCACAATCCGTGTCCCCCGTTACAAGCTTCTTCATACACATAATTAATTTATAGTTGGACCACTTGATAAACTTTGAATTTATAAATAAATTTGCAGAGGGCCTAATTTCGAAATTTGAGAAATCTAATTTGATGGTTTCGGAATTTATTGCTGAATAACTTGATAAATTTATAATTTATAATTTCAAAATTTTAAAATAATAATTTCAAAGTTATAATTTCAAACTGGGTAAATTGACAAATTCACATACAATCATAAAGTGGTTTATCTATAAAATTGGTACATTTGCAGTTGCTGTCTTCAAAAACTTTTTAAATATTTGCGCCACGATTTCGCGAGTGGCAATGTGTGGTGCGTACTTCAGAGCATTGGAGATTCGGAGCGCGAATTCGACAGCCGGTCTGTATGCCAGTTTGCTTTGCTGCTTACCAATACAGTCTTATGGTCCTCACATACATAGGACATCTCAATTTTCTTACAAAATCAAGTTTTGGCTCTCCGAATTCGGAATGACAACTAAAAATGCTTCTGTGATGTCAGAATTGTGAGTAAAAAAATTAATTTGCGAACGGTTCTCGCCGTTCAAATTCTGTCTTCTGCTATCTGCAGATTTATCCCTTTAGAAAATTCATAATTTCCGCGAAAATAATTATTGCTTCAGCAAAAGGCTTCTCCTATCAATTTTGTTGATCCGAGGATCTCGCAAAACCCCGGATATTTGACAAGTTTTCTTTCTTTCGCTCTCAAATACTTGAGAAAAATTAGACGTGGAGTCATTGCCGCGCCTATAAACAAAATTCCAGATCTAAGTTAACCAACACCCTTAAGGGCATGTGACACATTCAAATACCTACATTACCGACCTCACTTTTTCAATTTTCTGAATTTTTTTTTGAATCTAAGAACTTTTTTTCTAAATGAATTATCGGGCTGAAACTTTGGAAAATGTATGAGAAGACAATAAACTACGTTTACGTACTTTATTCGAGGAGGAGCTTCGCAAAAAATTATTTTCGAAGAAATTAAAACTAGGTGCATTTTTTGAACCTAAGAACTTTTTTTATAAGTAAAATATCGGCTTCAAAGTTTGAGAAATGCAAGAGCCGTCAGTAAAGTACGTTTATGTACATTATTTGAGTATAAAAGATGCAAAAAGAAAAATTCCAGCTAAATGTCAACTCCGGTTTCGGTTGCCTGTTAGGTCGGTATTTGCCACGCTGTCAAAGATGCATGATGCGGTGTTCTTACAATAATGTTTTTTAAAAGTTGTGTCCAGCATAAAATTTTAGTGAATTATCTTGTTTCAATGTTGAATTATGTAAGTATTGAAATCGCTATTGGCCTCGTTTAGTGGCCGCCAGACTTCGCATTTCCGTCCTCATCGCGAATACCGATCGAACTGGCAACCGTTGTTGACATTTATTTGGAATTTTTCTTTTTGCATCTTTCATACTCAAATGATGTACATAAACGTACTTCACTGTCGGCTCTTGCATTTCTCAAAGTTTCAATCCGATATTTCATTTACAAAAAAAGTTCTCAAGTTCAAAAAATGCACCCAGTTTTAATTTCTTCGAAAATAATTTTTTGCGAAATTCCTCATCGAATAAAGTACGTAAACGTAGTTTATTGTCTTCTCATACATTTTCCAAAGTTTCAGCCCGATATTTCATTTACAAAAAAAGTTTTTAGGTTAAAAAAAAAAATAGGAAAATTGAAAAAGTGAGGTCGGTAATGTAGGTATTTGACTGTGTCACATGCCCTTGAGCCAAAAAATTATCTTCTACTAAAAAGGGCGAATTGCCAAACAAACACACATACTTTCTCAAAAATGAAGAAAAATTATTTTCTGCAAGAAAAGACGAATTTTCAACAAAAATACATACATTTTTAACCAGTAAGTTCAATTTTCAACCAAAAAGGTAAATTATCAAGAAATCACGTCAATTTTCCATAAAACACTTGAATTCTTTACTAAACAGTTGAATTTCCCACCTGAAAATACCAACTTACACCAAAAAATGTAATAGTTGATATTTTAAATAGCAAAAGATTCTATTTTTAAATGAAAACCAGTTGAATGTAACCAAAATAGATGAATTCTTAACAAGGTACTTGAATATTCAATTAAAAAAGACTAATTTCCAACAAAAATTCGAGTTTGTCAAATTTTCAGTAAAAAAAATTTCAAATAAGAAGATTATTTTTCTACCAGAAAAAACGAATTTTCAACAACTAAATAGTTGAATTTTCAAATAAGAAGATCAATTTTCTACCAGAAAAAGTGAATTTTCAACAGAATACATAAAATGTTAACCAAATAGTTGAAATTTTTCCCATAAAAGGCGGATTTTTAACAAATTACATATAAATATCTTAAACATTGGATGTAATGTTAGTCCAAATTTTATTTGATTAATTTTTAGTTTATATTTTTTCATTTCTAAAATTTTTCAAATAAATGATCGAATTTTTAAACTAAAAAGATCGATTTTCAACCGAAAATGGTATAGTTAAACTTCCAAGGAGTTGAATTTTCAATTTAAAAAGATCAGTTTTCAATGAGACATGTCATAGTTGATATTTCAATAAAAACGAACTTAATTAAAAATAAAAACCAGTTGGATTTAACACAAAAAAAAAATACGAATTCTCAACAAAATGCTTGAATCCTCAACTGAAGCAGATTTATTTTCAACCACACAGTTACATTTTTACCCAAAAAATTCATTTTCTACCAAGAAAAGACGAAATATCAACCAGATAAATATATTTTCTATCACAAAGTTGAATTTTCAAACGAAGGGATGAATTTTCTATAAAAAAAAAATCGATTTTTTTATTCAAAATTCGTCTTTTTCGGTCGAAAATTGCTCTTCATGGTTGAAAACTCATTTTCTTGGTTAAAAATTCAACTATTTGATTCAAAATGAATTTTTTGTTAAATTTTAAAATTAAAATCATTTTGTTAAAAATTCTTTGTTGTTGTTGTTTTAAAATAATGTCTTTCACTGAAAGTTTAACTATTTGGTTGAAAATTCGTCTTTTTTGGAGAATAATTAATTTTCTTGGTTGAAAATTCGTTTCTTTGGTTAAAAATTGAACTATTTTGTTGAAAATTCTTTTTTTTTACGAAAAATAATCTTTGTAACTGAAAATATAACCATTCCATTTTTGGTTGAAAATTTTTATAGTTGCAAATTCATTTATTTGGTTACCGTTATAAACTACCGTTTCATTTCTGATTCATTGATTGTTTGGAAAGAAATTATTATTATGAATGATGATAATTTCTCTAAAAAATATTAGTAAATTAGCTCACTTATTTATCTAATACTTGGTGGAAACGTAAAAGTTATTTCGAAGTTTTAAAATGATTTGAACATTTCAGAAGACATGCAAACTTGGCACAAGAAGAATCTGAAAGTATTTAATGTAATGTTTTTGATTTTCCAGATTTATTTTTCAATTTGAAGAGAAATTAGAAATATTTCAAAAGATATTTAGAATGTTTTGAAGATTTAAAAAAAGTTAAAGATTGTTTATAATTTGAAGAGAATAGACAAAATTTTTAATCAAATGTGGATTTCTGAACATTTTGACAAAAGTAGGAAAACTTAAAATGATTTTTTATTTTCATTTATTAATTATTAAAGAAAATTCGAAAAGGTGAAAAAGATTTCTAAAAATGTTGCAAAAAATGTGGACGATTTAAAGGCAATTTTAGTAATTTTGAAAGTTTCTCCAAATTTGTTAGAAAAATTCAAGTTAGTTTAACAGACTCATAGGAATTTCAAACAAAAAACATGTTTTTAAAGATAGTGAACAAAACATTTAGTAGGCTTTCATATGTTTTGAAAGATTTCAAGAGAATAAAACATTTTCTTATGTTCCTAGCAAAATAATTTACGTATATAAAATACGATTAGTAGCATTATTAAGTCACATGATTATAGATTTACGTAAAATAGAAGTTGAGGGATATCTTTGAGCCTCTTGATCAACAAATAAAAGGTAAGAGGATTTATTTTGATAAAAAGTTTCGTTTAAAGTTAACACACTACTATCTGTCCACGTAAAAGATTTAATTTGAAAGTTGAATTGAAATACGTTTTAGTTTGTTTAAATCAAACAGATCTCACTGAGTGCTTTAGAGTTTCTTCGACAGTACAAACTGTAGAGTTGTAGAGTTTACATTTTTGGAATATATCATTCTTTTCTTTCAAGGCCTAGTCTCAAAGGGATAAGCTCCTCACAGCTTATTTTGCCGGTACCTGCGGCCGGCCACATGAGCAGCCCTACTTTCTCTTGTATTGTAAATGAGGAAAATCCCATCTGGACATTTGGTCTCGGAATTCCGATACGATACCGATACGAGACGGAACTTTTCGATATTTTTCCGATACGATACAAAACCGAGCGAGACAGATCCGAGACTGGAAGGTGAGTATCGGTATCGTCTCAGTATCGAAAAATATCGCTCGGCAGGAATCACTAAACTTAAGCGTGAGTCTATGTGAATAACAATATAGTAAATATAACCGCGAAATATCTATTTTTTTAACTTGGCTATACTATTTTCTAAAAACTCGTTAGGAGTCATCGAAAGTTTCATTGACTGGCTTCGAAGCATTAGTGTATCAGTGTTTCAAGAACTCTATTCCTCTGGTCTTCACATTTTCATTGCAATTATTTTGTACTTTCGACAACTCTTTCTACTTTTTACACATGCATCAATCAAGGTTTGTAAGGTGATTCTTCCAATTTATGACACACGTTTAGCCCTATCCTAGAGTGGTTGACTCGGTCATTCAAAATTTCAACAACTAATTTTTTCCGTGTGCACTGTGAGGCTTTGCTGCTATTAAGCGAACCATAGATATAGCTAATGGCCTTAACGATTTCACAATAAGCAGTCCCTTTGACAGTACAGTAACACGTTTCTGATTTGCGATTGTCTTTGAATTTTCTGCTTCGCGATAAGCTGTTCCGAAATTCATAAGATCATAGTCTGGAAAGATTGCTTGGTGACAGTTTCTCAATTTTTCGTCAGATACATTTCTAGACAATCTATCTGGAGTTTCTAAAGCAATCCACTCTAAAGAGTCCAATCTATCCTTTAAGAAGTTTTGAAGCGCTTGCAGGCTTTCGTCCCTGATCGCATTGAATTCTTTAATGAATTCGCTTTTGAAAGCGCGAAAAGAGATGTCCCAAGTCCGTTAAAAAGAAAAGCAATTTTAGTTCATTATACTTTTTTCAACTCTTTGTAGAAACCACTAGCAATAACGTCTCCATGCATGCATTTTTTTAAGTAAGTTGCCAGAGCTCGCTAGCTTCTAACAATCGAAAGTAATAATTTATACTATATTCTACTTATTTTACTTCAAAAAATTGAGGGAAACTTACCACAAGTAAGTCATTCTCCGTAGCAACAGTTTTTAGTTCTTCAGTGCGCAAACCCGACGAGTGGAAGGATGTTGAAGTAGCAGAACAATTTTGTATTGTAGCTTTGATCTCTGTAGCGATCTTCGTAAATCATTCCATGCCAAGGAACATCGATGGACGGCCCACCAAATTTTTAAGATTAGGTTTATGCTAGCCCCGTCCCTATCAAAGGATGAAATCAGCTCGAACAGAGATTCTCAATCCGTCCAATTTTTGATAGCATCTTGTGCAGCTTTATAATATCCTTCGGCACCACGTTCTATTTGAAAACCTAGGAATAACTAAAGGGAATCACCTTCGTCTGTTATTATTTTGTCCATAACGTGAATATTGTCTAATTGCTTTCTGTCCACTGAGCTATCCAAGCGAAGTGAAACAGCTAGGGCATTATTTCATAATTCTTGCTCTCGAGGAAAATCAACTTCTACAATGCATTGCAAAAAATCTTTGTAAGATATAGGATTTATATCCTGGAGTTCAACGTTCTTTATTTTATACAGTTAAAGGCTTTTGTAACATCCAATTCTAATGTGTTGCCTAGAATATGAGCTACTTCACGCGAAGGCCACGACCAGGCACTGAAGGGACCTCGCTTTGCATGATTATACGCTGTTATCATGTAAGAGGCAATTTTTTTTGCTTTGATATTAGTATATCAATGTTTCTCACTTTTATTTTCTCAGCAACAGATAATGCTTTGAATTTATCTGCCTTGATGCATTCTATATGAATCGCTGAAGATAAATGGTTATCTATCACATCTGATCTAGGTGTTGCTCCTTTTCAGAATAGATCTTGGGTACATGAACTCGTTATGAAGTGTGCAATAAAGCTACATCTTCATTTTTGCAGAAAAATGAACATCGCACTAAGAATCTCCCTTTTTGTCCAGCTTCAATTTTACAAAACAAATATTCGCTTGAATCTTGTCTGATGGTGTTATTAACACATCGACTATGGCTTTCACACATTCTGTGTTCTTTTCTCCAATCACAGAGGATGAATTTAAGAAAGGCTCCTTAAAATTCAGTAGTCGACGAATTGTTTCCTCGAAAATCCTGAGCAACGTGGAGATATTCTGCATTGTCAACGATGCAGATTTTATACTTAAAACGATTTTTGTCTTCTGATGACGCACTTTCTTCATCATTATCAACGTTTTGTGAATTATTCACATCAATGTTTACCAAACACTTGTCCATCTTATTATATTTGTACAATAATATTAAATTAGAATTTAATACTAATACTCTAATGCGTGAGAGGGAGAATGTAAAAATAAATTCATTATTAAAATTAGAAGTACTATTGTTTTTAATTTCAATTTTATGAGACTTATAAATAGATGATTAGTTTTAAATTTCCAGTTGGTATATGTAATTGTAATGATAAATATTTTTTATACATGCCATGAGCATTTAATTTTCTTTATCAACAAAAACAAATCATAGATATAAATCATCAAACTTTGTTCTTTTTACAACAATGATTATATTAATGAAACTTGACGAATCAAGTACCAATCGGGTGCAATCGGACACTTGCGCAGGAATTTCTCGATAACTTCTCGAAAGTTTCCATATAATCTCATTCGATATGTTGAATTTCTCGTTTATTTTTCTCATATGATTAAAAAAGATTAGAGTTCATTTTTAATATTTAAAAATTAATAAACTAGAAAAATTAGAAATTTCGCTAGGAAAATAAGCAAAATATATCAATTGTCCACTGCACACTTTTTGATTTCGGACTGCACACTTTGAAATTTGGACTACACAAAGTGTGCGGAGTACACATACATGTTAGGCCGTGGCTTTGATTAGCAACTCATTCCACAATTCTTCTAGTATTTCTTGCTAGGCAGTGGACGTTCAATTAATATTTATGTAACTGTTGGTACTCTTGAATTCAGGTTGTGTGAGTTCATGATCTTCTTCTAGGAATAATTTGCATTATCCTAGAAATCATTAACTCATAACTTCGAATTTGAATAGCCGAGGCGATAAACATCTCTAGCCTTTCTCCGCTACTCCCCCTAAGTCTCACCCATTGTCTCAGCCATTGAAAGGCTAATTCGGGGCACCTCCGGACACTTCTGGTCCCCCTGCGGATCCCAGTTGGGTAACTCGGAAAGTAATCTTACTCGCCCCTAGATAAATTCAAGAATCTAGAGCCGCAAGGCCTCTAATTGAGGATTCGGGAGGACCAACAACTAGAACCCAGCTTCTCGCCTTCGGCCTGGATGCCTGCCTGTCGGAAAATATCTTCTACGAATTAGTTCGTAGAGACGGATTCTGAAAGCTTAGGCGGCTCAGAACCTTGGCCGGACTCTCGGGGGTGCCAGGAATCAGTACGGTCGCTCCGCGGTACCTTTGCAAACACTCCGTCCCCTTGACTTTCAAGTTTAGACCTTCTTTAAGCCTAAACGATGGGGGTTTTTCCACTATTCAGTCTCGTGACCAGATGTCTGCGGCCTACACAGCGATGGCCTTTGACCTGATGAAGATGTCATTGAATTTGGGGGTACGCCCCAAGCGGAGCAACGCGTAAATCTCTTCAGAGATTTCATCCATCAGTCTGTGCAACTCCTCGAGACTTAGGCAGTTCTCAGGACAACCCGACGCAACGACAACTCTCACCAGGGCATTATTGGCCATCTTCGTGAAATTAAGGCCCTGTGTTACCCGAGCCTTCTTCTGTTTCAACTCCCTGTTTGGAGGAGTTTCTCTGGAGGCCTTCTTCTTTTTGCCTATGGAATAAGCCTGAGGAGTTGCTGCAGGTAGAGTTTCCGCAGCCACTGCCCTCTGCGGGGAGCCTTGGCTTTTGTCTACGAGACGCGCTTTGCGGTCTCCCTTCCTTTGTGCTCCGCAAAGGTTCCTCTTCTTTACGAAAAGTTCCATTAGCTGCACTTCTACGGCTTCGAAAAGATTGTCTCCACCATCATCAATATTACGCACCGCTTCTGCTGGATTGCCCCATAAAGAGTTTCCCACTTTTGGCGGTGGGTTAGAGGAGGGGAGTTTGGAGTTCATATTTGTCTCACGAGAAGCTAGGGAAATAAGAAACATCCCCACAGAACACCGCTTGCAGGGGGCGGTTCTACATACCATGGGATTCAACCTTGTATCCCGAAGTCTCCGTTAAGACAAATTCTTTGAGACCCCACCTGCCCGCCTATACTGAGGGGGGCAGGCCGGGGTGTTCAAGGATTTTTTGACCCTGTTGCCATTCAGCTGTTGATAGGGCGAGCACATATCAGCTTAGGAGCATGAGAAGTCGCGCTCTCGATATTCCAGGAGGCTTTGCCATTACCTCCTGGAAGGATCGCTCCTTAGTTTAAGTCCCACCGACTAGATTCCGTCAGTTCCCCAGAGTAGATACACCTCGCGATGCAGCTCCTCAGGTTCACCTATTCCAGATCTATAGTCTAATGAGACCAGTAATCCCTCTCATCAGCTACAAGGTCCCGCGATACCTAGGGAGGGTTCTGCTGGAAGCAAAAGGATAGAGATTCTTTCTTTTTGAATAATTTGAAATCTTTATGATTGAAAGAGATAGGGAAAATTTATCCCATTCTAAAAAAGATAAGTGTCCTCAGTTACGAAAGATGGAGAAAGAGATTGAAAAAAGATTAAAATTCGTAATAGATAGAAAGACTTGGGGATAGAAAAACATGAGAGTCCTGGATCACGAAACGTACAGAAAGAGATAGAAAATTATTCAGTTTGAGGATAGGAATAGATAGGGGATCGTTCAAAAACTGCATGACGCGTTCTTCTTTTGCTTAAATAAAGATGAGAATGAAATTTTCATGCAGTTAAAGAGGGCACAATATAAAAAAAAAAGAAAAACGCGTCACGTAGTTTGGGAACGATCGCTAGCATTTTAGGGATGCAAAGTAGCCCATTGAAAGAGATAGAATGGTTCTATCTTTTTCTATCCCCTAATTTCTATCTTTCTCAATCTTTATACTTCCATTATTGGTTCTTAATGAAAACTCGGCCTGGATTATCATAAAGCCACTCTCAATAGATGAAATTTCATCTTTTCGGTTAAAAAATTTTTTTCTTTGGTTGAAATTGTAACTGTTTTCTTCAGCTCCCGTATGAAAACGGTTCAAAGAAGAACCTTTGCGTTTGTCCTGAATAATTGAAACCTTTCATAAATGAAATGTGAAATTAATATTTGGAATTTAATAGTGGCTGAGGAAATTCAATGCTAAATCGTAGAAATAGTCCTGGTTATTCATCTTCTAAGATGGTTTTAATTTCATGAATCACTGGTAATTCAGAAGGAATTCGATTTTGCTAAAGTGGTGAATGAATTCGTCGAAGCGCCTTTACCAAACCTCTCGATTCTAAGAGTGCCAGGCGAAGACTGATTTTTATGAATGACTCCTCGCATCGACTCGGTATTTCTATTTTTCGGACCCGTTTATCCTCTATTTATTGATGGTTGGGCTAGCAATTATCGATTTTTCCTTTCATCAGGACATGTTTCACCTAATGGTTACTCTTCGCGATATTGCTACTAATTCTTTTTAAAAGGATACAAAGTAGAACTTATTTATATTCTGGTTTTTTCTTTATTTTTACACTATTTCTACATTCAGAGTGTTTAAAATAATAAAATATGAATTGCTAGGAAATTGTATAGTATCAAGTGTATAACGTTTAAAATTGAAAATGCTGCAGATTCAAAATGACACCATGAAAATTGTAAAGAAAAAATGGGAACGTCTAAGGGTTTTTTTAATTTTTCAATATGATATTTTTACATTCCTATCTTTAAAGCTGAGGTACTTTAAATTTGATAATTTTGATGAGCTGAATCTGAATTTGGTGTCCGTTTTGCCCGTGCACCCCAAAAATGTTGAGTAAATCGCGAAAAACCATGAACAATTGCTGAAAATCGCATTTATAGACGTTGGTAAATGGTAGAAAGTTCCCTTATGAGTGTTTCAACATGATTTTAGTGTATTTTGATGCGCTAAATCCAAATTAAGTGTCCGTTTTGCTCGTACGCCCCCAAAATTTTGAGTGAATCGCGAAAAAGCATGAAAGATCGCTGAAAATCGCATTTACAGATGTTGGTAAATGTTAGAAAGTTTTCTTATGAGCGTTTCACACATGATTTCAGTGTATTTTGCCGCGCTGAATCCAAATTAAGTGTCCGTTCTGCCCGTGCACCACCAAAATTTTGAGTAAATCGCGAAAAACCGTGAAAAATCGCTGAAAATTGCATTTATAGACGTTGGTAAATGTTAGAAAGTTTTCTTATCAGTTTCTTCTACATTATTTTAGTGTGTTTTAAGAGTCAAAAACTCATATGTATGGTAAAATGTGCGACGTTTCGTTGGCATTGGTTTGCCAACCTCATCAGGCTAATTTATTAAAATAAAAAAACACCACATAAATATTATATTTTTACAGGTACATAGTACAAGTTGAAAACAAATTTTAAAAAATTACCGTTGACATTCACTGGTTAAGACATAAATTCTAACGCGTCTAATTTTATTGAATGTAAAAGACCCATTCTTGGTCGACTGAAATGACAGTCTAAAGTCAACTGAAGAAACAAAACCTTGTGTCGTTATTATATACACGTACTCATACACATATTAATGGATAATACACATTGAATTCTATCTTGTCGAAAGTTAAACACCCAAATTTAATTTCTGTAATAATGGAAAATATATTTTGCTAAGAGCATAAATATCTTCTTTTTTATTAATATTATTTGAACTGCTGTTAATATGGATCATCTCTGAAATCATTTTTTTTTATAGTTAGGTTCTCGATCTACAATTTTTACATTGTCCCAATCAAATGTATGACCAAAATTATGTTGATGTTTATAAACGACCATCTCTGCTTTTTTCCTATTGATATGTTCATTGATCCGAGTTCTTAAAGATCTTTTTGTTTCACCCACATAAGATACAGGACATTGTTTACAAGAAAATGTATAAACTAAATTCGTTTCATCCCATTTTTTAGAAATATCTTTTCCTAATTTTATTACAGAATTTAAACTTTTTTTTAATTGTAGCGATCGTAGCAATATTATAACTATTTAACATCTTAGACAATTGTGTAAAATTATTAGAAAAAGGAAGGCAAACTTTAAGTTGATATACATTGGAACGAATCTGATTATTGTGTACTACCTTCTTGTGAGAGTGATATTTAATTTTGTTCATGCGGACATTGATGTTTTTATCAATAAAACCAATTGTATAATTATTATTAATCAATAACTGTTTACTTATTTTCAAATTATTTGAGTGAAAATTATTGTGAGATAATAATATAGCTCTGTCAACAAGATTGTACACTATATTTTTTTCTGTTGTATAGGATGATGTGAAAGAAAGTTAATTAGTCTACAAGATGACACAGGTTTTTGGAACCAATTGGTGATAATGTGATTATCTTTTCTAATTAACGTCATGTCCAAAAAATTAATGCTTTTATTTTTCTCTAATTCAAAGGTAAATTTTAAATTTTTATTATGAGAATTGAAGACTTGAATAAATGTATCGATATGTTTTTTTTTTAATGAATATGATCGTGTCATCCACATATCTAAAATGTAGCAGAGGACCACAATCGTGGATTTTTTTTAATTTTTTCAGACATTTCACTTCCAAATCATCCATTACGATATCTGCAAACAAAGGTGAAATTGGAGTGCCCATTGGCGTGCCATTAAATTGTTTGTGAATATCGTTATTAAAAATAAAAAAAGTGTTTTCAAAAAGGAATTTAGTACAAGTTATGATGTCGTTAAATGGAATTTTACATTGATTGTGGATATATTCAACTCTTTTTTCCAAACTTTGTGAAACTATGTTATAAGGGATATTTGTAAACAATGAACTAACATCAAGTGAAAGAAGAACATAATCGTCGTGTATGTATATATCTTTAGTTTTTTCTTTCAATTCGAAACTATTGTTGGCATGTGAAATGGGGATTTTTATACAATTTTTTAACCCATCGTAAATTATTTTGGCTAAAAATGTGTTATAGAAATAATCGGACGAAAAGGGACATCTTGTTTATGCATTTTCGGCAGACCATAACATTTTGCCAGAACTGTATCAGTTAAAGTAAGTTCATTGTTATAGTATTCATATTTTAAAAAATTATTGTCATTGAGATTTTTTTAAAATTTTTGATGTGTCTGTCTGTAGTTTTTTAAAGGGTTTTTATTTATTGGAATGTAAGTAGATGTGTCAGAAAGCAAATTGGTCATTTTTAAGTTATAAACTGATTTGTTTAAACAAACGGTGAGATTACCTTTATCAGCATTCGTAAAAAAGATATCGGAGTTATTTTTCAAAAAAGTTTTTGTCTTACTTAATTTTTTTTAGATTTCTCTGTCTTCTTTGGTTATATGAACATTTCTTTTCAAAGTGCTGTTAATATTAGTAGTTAATTTGTCTCTAATTTCATTTTTAAGGTCATTATGCAGATCTGACGATTGAAGAACTGACGTCTTGTGGTATTTGAGTCTCTGTTGAATTTTTAAACCAATGATCTTTATTTATCATCGATCGGTTATATTGATTAGTAAATAAGGATTCAAATTAAATTTGGTGTTTTGTGTTTCATTTTTTATAAATAGAATTAAATTTAATTAACTATAAATCAAAGAAATTTTTTTTAATATTATCATTAAGTTTAGATTCTCTAATGTTTTTTCTTATTTTATCAAGGGTTCTATTTAAAAAATTAATATGAAAATTAATATCTCGAATTTCAATTTTTACTAATTTCCAAGAATAATGATGATTAAACTTAAAATATCACATAGTTTTACAGGTACATAGTACAAGTTGAAAACAAATTTATTTGAATTTTTCAAATTTAAATTTAAATTTAAATGCTAATTTAATATGCAGTGGTGGTAGCAGATATTTTGAAGGTTCTATCAATGGTTTCTGTAGAATGTTCTCCAATCCTGGAATAAAGTTGGTTCTCTTCTCCCATTTTTTCTTAACATAGTGATTTTTTCTGTCTCTACTATCCCATAAACACAAAAAGCAGGGATTTTTCGTTTAACCAAATTGTTGGCCTAGAAGCAGAGTAGCAATTTTCAGATCACCACAAACTTGCCATCGGTGTTCTAAGTACTTTATCTTATCTGATACTATCTTTAAGTTTTTATAAGTCTGTTTTAACTTTGTTGAATGGGCTATTGGAATTGTTGCAAATGTATTACCATTATGGAGAAGAACGGCTTTCAGACTTTGTTTTAACGAATCATTAAAGAGTCTCCATTCTTCATCTTCATATACATTTGATTTTAATTCATCCATCAATCCTTTAACATCTGAACAGTGTACCAGTGAATTTTCTGTATCGTTTGTAAGAAATTTCCTAAACTTTTTCTCCCTATTACGATAAAAGTAAGCAGTTGTTTCTTTTGCAAACAAGTTCTTCTTCTTTAGTGCTGTCGCTAAATATTCAGCTCTATCTTTAGGTAAACCTAAATCTCTTACAAGATCATTTAATTCTTTTTGTTTAAAGGTTTGAGGAGCTTCTCTCTCACCAGCTGGCAGGTATTCATCATCATCACAACTTTCTTCATCAGAGGATTCATCAACTTCTATTACTTCTTCCTCGCTATGAAGGTCCACATCCATGGATCTAGAAGCCACTGTTTCCTCAAAGTGTATCAATCTTCTCGAGACGATGGTGTAGACTACATCATGGGTTTCGTAAATTGTAAACACTTCCGTTGTTCAGACTTTTCTCACTTCCATAACATTGTGTTGCAATGACCACAAACTTTGTTCGGCATACACCCTTCGCCCTGATTTCTAATGTTTATACCAAAGCATTTACTGTAAATAGATTTCAACTTTACAGTTAAAGGTTTGCGATATTTTGTAACTTCAAATTCGCCACAGATGTAACAGAACGAATCTCGATCTTCGTTACTAGTATCTAATTGATTTCATGTAGCATTATACTCTATAGAAGCCAAGTTACCCACTAATGTAGAGCTGCGGTCACTTGATGACGACGACTGCGAGCCCGCTTTCTCACGCTGATCAGTCGCCGATACTGGGGTATCCCGCATAAGCTGTATTAGTCCGGGGAAGTAAGGTCGAACAATCGATCAAACATCAAATGTTTCCCACATGGATTGTTATGTTCTTAATTGGAATTATATCGACCCCCAATGACTCACCTGGATTCTCGAATAAATTCCGCTGGAGCTTTCGACGCAGCTTGTAAGCACAGTTTGAAGCACGTAAAATTGAAGGTATTTATGCTTATATCTTCGTAGCATGAACTCGTACAAAAAAACTGTAGGAATCAAAATTGTAGGAAATATTAAGCCCTATAAGTTGATCAAAGTCAATTTTTGAAAAAAAAAATTTTCAACCCTTAATTTTCCAATAATTGTTAAAAAATCGAAAATTTGTTTTTTAAGCTTTAAGTATAGAAAAAATAACGCTATTTAGGTAATAATATGGGGAAAGATAGAGTATTTACTTCTGGAAGACGTAATGTATTCAAATTTGGAAAATTCAAAATGGCGGCCGCGCAACCTGACGACGCGTTTTTTTCCAATTGCCGTTCATTTTATGACATTTAATAATTTTTAGGTACGGTTTGTTGCAATCGGCAGAAGAAAAGTTATATTTTGATAAACCATAGAGAAAAAAATTTTAAAAAAATTTTTTTCGTACTTTTTTTTCTCTTTACTGAAAAATACCAATTTTTTTAAAATGTTTTTTTAGAAATTTGGCGGTGAAAAGTAATTTAAACTTTCTGTTTCAATTTGTAATAAGTACGTCTCTGAAAAATACACATTTTGGAAAAAAAAATTTGTAATGCGATCTTTAGAAGCCGAGATAACGAAAGACAAAGTTCTGAAAGTACTGACAATATACGATTAGGAATTTTCAGATTGTGATTGATTTGTTACATTGCTAAATCCAAACTGTAATTAGATTCATTTTTGCATTATTTTTTTTTCGTTGGATACCTGTGAAATAGAAAGGTATTCCGAGCGCGCACAACGAAATTATCGTTGGGTAGCGGCCGGGCGCAGTGGTGGGGGAAGCCTCGTTCTCGCCGCCAAGCCGACCTGTGAGGGACGCTGTTACCTGCATTGGCGAAACTATATTCAAAAACCTATAGTTTTGGTAGCAGGACAGCTGCTTTGCTCACTTTTAGCCTTAGCTTAGTCGACGCTACATCGTGCTATCGTACTATCGTACTATCTATTTTTGACGAAAATGGAATGCGAAAAAATAATAAGGCAGATTTTTACGATAGTTTTAAACCCGAAGACAAACCTCCCACATTCAGAGACTCTATTTATATCATTGATGGTGGATTTCTATTGCATCGTGTGGTTTGGAGCCGAAATTCAACTTATGGAAAAGTCTGCGATCAATATGTAAATTATATTCGAAATAATTATGCTAAACAGAATAATACCTGTATGATATATTTTGATGGCTATCCAGAAAACATTAATGACAGAGGAACAAAAAATGTTGAACGTATTCGGCGTAAACAAAAGTGCACATCGCCGACTTATGTAGTTATAGAGGAAAGCCCAACTATCAATCAACGAAATTTCTTGAGCAATGACACAAATAAAAATAACTTTATTCAGTTGCTGAAAGGAAAGCTTTCAAATGCTGGTTTTTTAGTTAACCAAGCAGAAGAAGACGTTGACGCAGAGCTTGTTCGTTCGGCAATAAACTATTCTGCAAACTATCCTCTTGTTGGCATTGTCGGCGAAGATGTAGATATCATCGTTATATTAAATCAATTATCTTATGACAAAGATAATATTTATCTTTTGAAAGCGGGTAAAGGTAAAGGCGGAAAGCAATTTTATCGTTGAACTAGCTTCAAATATCCACAGCTTAAGGAATACATAACATTACTACATGCATTTAGTGGTTGTGATACCACCTCTGCTTTTTTTAATCAAGGCAAACTGAAATTCATTACAATTCTCGCCGAACATAAAGAACTTCAAGAGCAGATGAAAATATTTTATGACCCTACAGCTGATCAAGTGGATGTAGAGAAAGCTGGCATGGAATTCATAAAATATGCTTATCAAGAAAAACCAAAAAGCGATGTATCATTGAACGATTTAAGGTTCACTTGCTTTCAGAAATCTTGTGCTAAAAAAACCTTCAATTTAGCTTACTTACCCCCAACTGAGGGAGCAATGAAATTCCATTCCCGTAGAGTGTTTTATCAATTAAGATTGTGGGATATTGATAAAACAATTGTTAATCAAATAAAAACTACGGACTGGGGATGGAAATTTATTGACAATTACGGCCTTGCGCCAGAAACCACGGATGTCGATTTAGTTCCTGCAGAATTAATGGCGATTATTTCGTGTAGTTGCGCTACAGGATGTGCTACTGCGAGGTGTGGTTGTAAAAAAGTTGGTATGTATTGTACGATCTTATGTAAGGGCTGTGAGGGTAAAAACTGCAGTAACATTGAGCACGAAAGTAGATTATTAAATGACGATAACGATGATCAAAATGACGATAATGAACACTGCGTTGACATAAGTGAAATGCTAAATTGTGAACTTGCGATTGAAGATAGCGATGATATCGACGATGATATTATTCCTGATAGTGAAAGCGACGAAGAAATTATAGAACCGCGTCAATTACGATCAAAGAGAGCGAGAATTCAATGAGAAATTTATTGCAATTGTTGAATTATCAACTCAGTTCACTTGAGCATCGTATAGGTGCCAACTGTTAGATACAGACGCTATGGAGAAAATGTCTCTAGAAAGACATAGGTTGATTGACAGCCCTACGATGGCAATTACGGTATAAGGATAATGTTTTTTACTTGATTTTGAAGTAAATGGCACATTTTTGGGAAATATGACACTTTGCTGTCAGATAATGTAAGGTTCATGCTGCAAGAGTTGCCAGACTCCCAAATCCGATAATAGGCTAGAGAACCATTTTGCTTTTACGATTTCGCCCGACAGAACAGTGCGCGGATTTTAAATCTTAAAACTCCAAATGCGTAAATTAATTGACAAAAATATATTAAATTTCTTTGAGTATAAGTACCACTTGTACAACATAGTTGAGCCTGAATTGCAAGATCGTTTGATCATATTTCTAGCCCTAAACAGTTTGAGGCAAGGTATTGAGCTAGATTTTAAAACTGAATTTATACTCGAATTTTAGATGTATTTTAATTAGTCATATCAGTATACATACACGAAGGGTAATCCTTTCGCTGACAAATACGTCGACATTTTGCTTTTACGCTTCACGCCCGGCAGATCGGCGCGGATCGTAAATCTTGAAAACTCCAGTTTTATATGAAGTACGCTAATTAAATTTTTAATGGAGTATGTATACCATTAAGCCATTTGCCTTTCGGGGTAGGCGTGACACTACCCGCTTCGGGTAGTGTATCTAGGTGGATAGTTTCTTGTAGTAAAGAACTACAAGTGTGGGCTCAACACACTCACGTAAGTAATTTACGTGAGTAATTGTGCAAAATGCATTGTTATCATTATAAAAATTATCATTAGTGTGTTCAACAGGAAATTATAAGACTATTTGTTGTTGTGTTTATTTTCAGAAAGAGAATAATTTATTTATATGTAGTCACATGCTATTTTCAAGTATGCGCAGATCTCGATATCATTTTTTTAATGGATCCTGCGCTGAATTCTGTTTTTGATCCTGTGCTCTTTTCTTTGATCGCTTTGGTGTATTTGCATTTAGCCCGAGAATACCTACGTCGGAAAAGAAAAAATCAAAGGTTTTAGGTTAAACGCCACATACAAGAACACGTGAGGCTCCAAATAATTCTGTTCTTAAGATTTCGCTACCACATTGTGTGTAAACTTTCTTACCTTTTTAAAGAGACAACAAAATTAAATTATGGACAAAAATTTATCTGGAAGAATTCGATAAAAATTAGAAGCTTTTTGGTCATGAAAAATTTGAGCTTACATTTTTTAAAGATGTCTGGGAAAATTCTAAATGGGTTACGTTTTATTTAAAAATAATAACTTTAAGTTTTGAAGATTCCAAAATTTGTGGAAAATGAGTGTGGAAGACTTTGAGACAATTTTCTTAATTTTTCAGCATTACAAAATTCAAGGAAAACTGAATTTCGCAGAGTGTCAAGAGAATGGAAAAATGTTCCTAAGAGTCCTGCGAAAATTTTGAATGATTGTTTTGTAATGAATTCTGAGAGAAAATTAAGAAAGATTACAAAAAGTTTTAAATTATTTCCTGACATTTTTAAAAATGGTGTAAAAATTATCAAAGAAGAATATGAAAGATTTTAAGACAATTTTTTTTTAATTTCGCAGAATTAAAAAAAAATCAGGAAAATTTTGAATCATTTTTGAAGATTAGAAGGCTTAGAACGTCTGACAAGTTAAAAAAGAAATTTCTTAATATTTATGTGAAAATTTCAAATAATTTTTATTTTGAAGAACTAAATTTAAGAGAAAATTAAAAAAGATTTTTAAACATATCAAACGATTTCCTACACAAAATTTCGAAAAAAAGTGTCGAAGATTTTCAAGTAAAATTTTTGAATTTGGTAAGATTGAAAAATAAAGAATAAATCGAATAAATTCAAGAAATATTTAAATAGAATTGAAGAGATTCAGAAATAATTTTAAACTTTGTAACCAAAATTTAGAAGATTATAAGGCAATTTTCGTATATATTAAAGTATTTTTTCAAAATTTTGAGAAAAATTCTAGTCAGTTAAATATATTTTGAGGAGTTTAAGCCGTTTTATATAGATTTTAAATATTTGAAAACTTCGGAACATATCCAAAAAATTTTCCAATATTCATTGACTTCTTTCAAACCTCTAAAAGTCGTAAACATCTTTGAAAAGGACTCGAAATTTTCCTAATATTTAGTAAAATCCTATATAATGAAAAAAGAATCAATTAAAACTTGCAGATTCTCTTTTGACATAACTGAAATATTCAAAAATCATTTTTCAATTTTCTCGAGAATCTTATAAAAATGATATTTATTTAAATATAAAGAAAATTTAACTGATAATACTTATTTTCTTGTTCTCAATTCTCAGAATTGAATTTCAACTTGACTTTAAGTGTTCAAAAACTTCTAATAAATAAATAGTTATTTTAAATTTGTATGTTATATTATTATTAATATTATTTTGTGTTCTTCATGGTATTAAAAAAGATTGAAATTGATGAATTTCAATTAGCATGACAAAAAAAATATTGAAAAAGAATTCAGTGTTACATTCAAATATTGTTTCATTATTTCCAGCAGGCAATACTCACGGCCGATAAAGCGATCAAACAGGAAAGCTGCTTATGGTAGAGGTTATGTTTTAGTATTGGGGCCATTGTTAACATGACGATTTTGAATTTGAAATTCTACATAATCTGAAACAAATTTTTGGTAGTTTTTTATTAATTGATGTTATGGGTTTTGAACAGCGGAATATATTAAATAATATGATGTTAATGTTTTTTGTCCACTGGGTGTCTAAAATCAATATATTTTTAATATTGATAGCGGAGCTAGAGAGATTTTCTCACAACTTATAAAATTAACAAGCAATATTCAAAAAATATTGATTTTAGACCTAGTAGTCGAAAAACATTAACATCATATAATTTAAATTTTCGGTAGATTTTGTAATACTATTTACTTCAAAATGACATGTGACTATAAAAAAATTGATCCATTTTCTGAATATAAATCCAACAACCAATAGTCTTAGCAATTCTGGTTAAACACACTAATGATAATTGTTATAAGGGCAACAACGCATTTTGCACAATTACTCGATTAAAAATTTAATTAGCGTACTTCACATAAAATTGTACTTATCAAGATTTAAAATCCGCGCCGAGCTTCCGGG
Source organism: Andricus quercusramuli (assembly GCA_932178445.1). Taxonomy (NCBI): domain Eukaryota; kingdom Metazoa; phylum Arthropoda; class Insecta; order Hymenoptera; family Cynipidae; genus Andricus; species Andricus quercusramuli. The sequence continues at coordinate 32,729 of CAKNXH010054470.1, forward strand.
TGTAAAGCGTAAAGCAGAATGTCGACATGTTTGTCAGCTTTTGTGACATAACTTCACATAATTGATGGTTTGTTGTGTTACTTTGCTGAACAGTAATTTCAACGTTATGAGAGTTGAAATTATATAGAATTATCACTAATTTTTGGAATTACGAAATTTGCCTCTGTGAAAGGATAACCCTTCGTGTTTGTACTGATATGACTAATTAAAATACATATAAAATTCGAGTATAAATTTCGTTTTAAAATCTAGCTCAATCATCTCGCCTTAAACTGTCCAGGGCTAGAAATATAATCAAATAATTTTGCAATTTAGGCTCAACTAACAGTTGTCCAAGTAGTACTTATACTCAATGAAATATAATATATTTTTGTCAATTAATTTAAACATTGGAGTTTTTAAGATTTAAAATCTGTGCGCTGATCTATCGAGCGAAAGCGTAAAAGCAGTGGTGTATGGGCAAAATGGACACCGAATTCAGATTAGGCGCGTCGAAATGCAATGAAATCAGGTGTGAAACACTCATAAGAAAACTTTCTAACAATTACCAACGACTATAAATGCGATTTTCAGCGATTTTTCATGGTTTTTCGCGATTTACTCCAAATTTTGAGGGTGTACGGGCAAAACGGACACCGAATTCGGATTCAGCGCGTCAAAATACATAGGGATATATGGGTCTAGTCAAATGTACCGCCCATTTTTATTTTTTTGTGTGCCAGTGTAATGTTACAAATTCAACATTTAGAACTCAATGCCTTTTAAATTATTTTTGGAAGTAATTAAACCGTAGAATTTAAAATTGATATCATTATAATCTTATTTTATATTTCTATATTATCAATTGTTAATGCAGTGTTTATATTGGTATATAATTGCTAGAAAACCTTATAATTCGAAGAAATTGATGGTAAAAGTTCTACGTTACTGCACTGGTCTAAAAGATGTATTATTATATTCTCTCAGAATGCCATACTAATAATTCCCTTAAGAACACTAATCTGCAACTTTCACAATCAATTCCACTTTGAATAGTAATCATTAGAATGTATTATCAAAATTATAATTTTATGGAATTAAAAATGTTATTTCTTACAGTTTGCAGTGGAGAAAAATTGCGTCAGAATGGATTTTTGTGTGTTAAACTGGAATCCAGCTGAAGAATTTTACAAGAGGAAAGGTGCAATTAATATTACCAAGATTGATGGATGGCATGTGTATCGAATGGGAAAAGAAGCCTTAAAAGAAATAAGTGAGAGGCATAATTAAAATTACATTACCTATATGTTTATAATTGAATGGATATTCTATAATAAATGTCGAAGATTCTTAAAATCCTTAGTTCTCATACTTCAATTTATTTTATAAACTTATAGGCGATTTGAGAGAAAAATTCCTCTAACTTTTAAACTTGTAACAAATTTATAAGCAAAAACAATGAAATATGTTTATTAGGGTGGTAAACAAATAATTTTTAATTTAAAAATGCACAACGGCCTCATGTGTTCCTTTTTCGATCGAAAAAATATTTAAAAGAAGAAAAATGAAATCTATTATCAATTAGAGGTGGTGCAAGCAAAACTTTTGTTTTTAATTAAAAATTGAAATCTTTATTTTGTTTGTAGTATCTTCCTTTTACATGAGTGAGAATTTTTACATAACCATTACATCCCAGATAAGAATCGTGATACGCACATCACCCGCATTGTGTGATTCTCATGTTGTTCGCGCGAGGGAGTGTCCATTGCGCAGTCATGATATGATGGGCACGTAGCTGCTAGCGTAGATAGATAAACGTTTATTTTTCAGCCTGCTGGCCTTAAAAAATTGACTTGCTTACACATCCATTTTTACAGAATTTTCTTAAAACTAACCCTTAAAAACTAACATCCATCCATTCCTTATCTCCAAGCCGCACGCTCGTATCGCCTTGCCTTCCTCGCTTCGCCTCGCTCGCATGTCCCTACTTTCTCGCATTGCCTCGCATGCCAACCTCTGTTTTCGCTCTAATACCTACTACTTATCTAACATTTACAATATTTACATGTTACTTATATCTACTTTCTCTCCTATTTACAATCTTTCTGTCTCCATTCCTCTTCCTCCTTCCTTCTCTTCATCTCCATCTTACCCAACACTCCCTTCACCCATGCTACTGCCCTTTTTTCCCCCTTTTCATGCAACAATCCCTCCATGCTTATCTCACCTCTTTCCACCTCCATGCACTCCTCCAACCAGTGCTCCACTCTTGCATCCCCCTTTCCACACAGTTCACACATCCTCTTCTCTCTCGAGAGCCAGAACCTATTGAAACCCTCGATGCACCTACACCTCATCCTCGCTATAAGCTCCTGACTTCCTTTCTCTCTTTCTCACATAAATATTGCGCTCTTGCACTTGGCATAATCCCCACATAGTTCCCGTTGAATCTTGACTCTCTTATTCTCTCTTCCCCTTCTGTCTTCTCTCTCTCCATGCTGTTTTGCTTAACCAAGTCATGAACCTTTCTTCCTTCCTCGTGCATCCTTTTCACTTCATCCATCTGCAGTCCATTCATTCTAAAATACCGTTCCCTCTCCGCCTCCATCTTCCCATCCCCTCCCCTGTTCTTCTTCTCCCACCAACACTCCCTAACCAGCCTACTTCCCCCCTCTTCCAAAAATTTCTCCTCATATTTACACGCCCTGCTCCCAGCTAGAATCCCTACGCTCGTTCTCCCCGTCTCCCTCCTGGCAACATAATTAGGCGTGTTCCTTGCCAACCCCAGGGTCCCCTTTACATACCTCTGCTGCTTTCTATTTACCTCTTCACTTTCCTTCCACCCCCACACTTCTACCCCATTCAGTAGCACACTCATCACTAGTGAATCAAACTATTTCATTCTCCTTCCAAAATCATCTGCGAATAACTTCTTTCCCAACCCCCACACCTGCCTCATCACCACATTTGCCCTCCTCACTCTCTCGTTTATGTGACCATCCACTCACCCAAAAAAAGACTCCCATTAAAAGACTCTCATTAAAAGACTCCCATTAAAAGACTCACTTTACGACGACCGAATGTTTCAGTTGAAGGGTCTTTAGTACAAGACTCGAACACACTTTAACTTCTTTGAAAGTGCACGACTTAATCAGAGTGTTTCTTCGGTCACAATGAGATAGAAGACGCGACTTTGTTGAAGTGTTTCGAAGATCAAAGTGAGCTGGTTGCGCTGGGGTTTATATAAACCTTGGACTTCGCAAAAGTCACGTACGATGTCAAAAGTGGAAAGTTAGTCTTAAAGTGTAAAGAGCACGTACTTTACCAATAGTGTGAAGAGCATGTACTTTGCCAATAGTGGAAAGAGCACGTGCGATCAAAAGATTGAATCTCGCTAATGATTATCAAGTTACGCGAACGACTAACATGTAAGTTCACTCTGCTGACACTCTCGGTTATCGGTCGTGTCTTCTCTAGATCGGCTATGGGTCATTTGGTGGAGTCCACGTCAAGCGGATCAAGAATTTTCCTCTTGGAAAGGGATTTGGCTATAACTTAGCATATACAGTCCTACATTAGTAAAGAAGAATGCTCCGAAGTATTTTTCAAAAAGTCAAAAAAATAGCGGAGATACGGGACTTTGAAATTTTTTGTAACTTTTTTTTGAAAGTTCTATATCTTTGGTTCTAATTGACCGATTTAACTTTCTAAGGTCTGAAATTGTTTTTAATGGCATTTAAATTCAAAACAAAAAATGTCCAAACAGAAAAATTTTTTTTTTACATTTTGTTGAAAACTCAAAAAACTAAAATCGCGTTTTTGAAAATACGTGTTCTTGAATTTCAAAAAAAAATTGTCAAAGAAAGCCAAAAATGTGCTCTACTAGTCCTGTAAGTTTTATCTTGGGACCGCCAGTGGTTCACGAGACAAAAAATAAATCTTACGGTCATACACGATGAAGCAAGGCGCCGCGGCTAAAGGTGCGCGGGCTTAGCGCATTATGTGACTGTTCAGACAGCTTAACTAATGCTCTCAACGTCAGCAATCGATTTATAAAATTTTGTAGTGAAGGTGAAAAACCTTTTAGTAACAATTTTTATTGTTAAAGTATTTTTTTTAATAATTGAATATTTAAGAGCGACACATGAACGAATAATGAAAGTATGTTAAAATTCTTTGATTCCAGAATCAATATCTGGTATGAGGAACCTCGCGTATTTTATGCATTTTGCTCCGGTTTTTCAATACGTGTACTATATTAAACTCTTCGAAATTAAAAAAAATCTTTGTCTTCACTTCTCTCCTAGAAATGGAAATTACAGCGTTTATTTGTCATATGTACCCTCAATTGTAATAGAATTGTTAAATCTTTCACTTAAAAATGCTTCTTCTCCATTGTTATTGCAGAATTCCACTTGCAGTTGCATGAAAGTTCCACTCTGCTTTGCATCCAAAATCTTTAAAAATATGGGACTGTATCCGCCGAGTTACATCCAAATCCCTTTCCAAGAGAAAAATTCTTGATCCGCTTGACATGGACTCCATCTAATATGATTGATGTGCATCTCTATTAAAGAAAGCTAATATGTGATTTACAAGAGAAAGTGGGAATTACTGTGGACTTTTTAATGTGCAATTCAGATGGTTCAGCATCACAGTACACAAATCGCAAGAACTTTGCCAACTAAACACACCACGAACAATATTTTGGATGTAAAGCAGGATGGATCTTTCATGTATTCGCACACCCGGCGAAGGGCCTTGTGATTGTATTAGTGGCATTCTTAAAAGAGCGGCTGCTAAAACAAACCTTCAGCGTGCATACAGCAATCAGATTACTAATGCTAGAAAAATGGACGACTGGAATAAAACACACTTTAAAGACATTCGTGTGGAATTCGGCAATAACAATGCAGAAGATCCTTCCTAATTTCGAAGAGTTCAATATCGTAAGCGTATTGAAAACCCGGAGGAAAATTCATAAAATGCGCGAGGGTCCTCGTACCAAATAATGCATTCTTTGATTCAGGAATCAAAGAATTTTAACATGCTTACATTATTCGTTCATGTGTCGCTCTTACGTATTCAATTATTTAAAAAAAATACTTCGACAATAAAAATTGTTACTAAAAAGGTTTTCACCTTTACTACAAAATTGTATAAATTGATTCCTGACGTTGAGAGCATTATTTAAGGTGTCTCAACAGTCACATAATGCGCTAAGCCCGCGCACCTTTAGCCGCGGCGCCTTGCTTCATCGTGTATGGCCGTAAGATTTATTTTTTGTCTCGTGAACCACTGGCGGTCCCAAGATAAAACTTACAGGACTAGTAAAGCACATTTTTGGCTTTCTTTGACAATTTTTTTTTGGAAATTCAAGAACACGTATTTTCAAAAACGCGATTTTAGTTTTTTGAGTTTTCAACAAAATGTAAAAAAAAAATTTTTCTGTTTGGACATTTTTTGTTTTGAATTTAAATGCCATTAAAAACAATTTCAGACCTTAAAAAGTTAAATCGGTCAATCAGAACCAAAGATATAGAACTTTCAAAAAAAAGTTACCAAAAATGTCAAAGTCCCGTATCTCCGCCATTTTTTTGAATTTTTAAAAAATACTTTGGGGCGTTCTTCTTTACTAATATAGGACTGTATACGCCGAATTACAGCCAAGTCCCTTTCCAAGAGGAAAATTCTTGATCCGCTTGACGTGGACTCCACCTCATACTATAATTTAAAAATCAAAATAATTAAGATGACAATTCATAAAAACTCAATTTAAAAAGAAACAGGAATTAGTTAAAGTAGGATTTTCCAGTCACATTTTTTAACCCAACAGTTGTATTCTTAACCAAAAAAATATGCAATTTTTTTACTGGTAGAAATGAATTTTCAAGCCAGAAGGACTAATTTTTAACAAAAAAGTTACTTTCTGACGAATTTGGACTTTCAACCAAAATAGTTGAATTTTTTCTAAATCCATGAATTTTCAAAGAAAAAGTGAATTTTCAACCAAAGGGCCTAGCCCGTTAAGCAGGTTAAAAATTCCCTTGGCTGGAACTAGATTTTCAATGAGGCCTTTTCTAGGGATTGGAATCATAACTTTTTTCCCGGATTTTTGAACCCCCATCACCACCCCCATAGTCATGCTGGCTGAAAATGTGTTTTATGATATTTATTTTTTGTGACACATTTGTGTAATAGACAAATCTGAAAAAAATTAGTAAAAAGCAAATACAGTCGAACCTCCTTAATTCGAACACCCATAATTCGAATTCCTCCATAATTCGCACATTTGCTCCGGTCCCTTGACGTTCCTATACTAACACATGTAAAAAAAACCTCGATAATTCGAACTTTCGGATATCGAGTGTATCGAGAAATTCGAATTTTTGGTGTTTGAACTTGGGGACTGCAGTCAAAGTCATCAGTTTGAAGCAGTCCAGCATCTCAGTCTTTTTCACAAGAAAATAAATGATTTTTTAACATTTGTTTTATAAACAATCGGTCCTTTCCAGGACAAACAATTATTCAAACGTTGGACTAATTCTTTTAAATAAACAAATATGTGTATGTGTATGCACATACAAACATGTATATATATATATATATATAATTAAAAAAAAGTTAAACAACCACCGCAGGGTACCACTAAGAGCAACTGCCATCTGGAAAAAATGTCAATGGCCCCCAGTAGAACCGCGGTAAAATACACCTATGGCCACGTCTCACATCCGTGAGATGCGTGGTCACAGGGCACGATGAAATTACAACGACAGGCCGGCGAAACCCTCGTGTGTCTTGAGGACACGAAGCGACCCAAGGATGACAGCTTTCTGCATCCATCTCGCAAGTGCCTTGGTATCTTTTTGGCACGCGGGTATGGCTTTAAGGTTACGAACTAGCGATAATTTCACAACTCCGAGAGCACCTATCACAAGAACAATTACTCGTACCGAATATTTTGGGTACAGTCGACGCAGCTCTCTTTTAAGGTCTTGATATCTCTCCTCTTTTTCTTTCTCCTTTGCAGTGATGTTGTATTCGGATGGAGCCGAGAATTCGATCACGAATATAGTTCGTTTCTCGAAGTCTTGGAGAACAATGTCAGGCCTCGAGTGCGCAACGGAGACTGCTGCCCGAAAATCGTAGTTCCAGAAAATCTGGCACTTCTCGTTTCGGACAATTGACTCTATATCCCCTGGAGCGTTCGGCAGGGCAGGGTCGCGACCAACACCGTAAGAGCTATAAAGGTGGTAATAAAGTACTCTTAGGGCCGCATTATGTCTATAGATATACGTTGTTCCTGCGTGGGTCGGACACCCCGATAGTATATGTTCTAGGTACTCAGCGTGTGCATGACACGCTCTGCACCTATCACTGGGAACTTCTTGACATAAAATGCGGGCGCGGTATGCTAAGGTGGAGATTACACCGTCCTGGCATGCGAAAATAAAGCCCTCTGTACCTGAATTGAGCCCTGATGATTTGAGGAAAGCAAAAGTTTGCTCCTTCGACAAGGACTGTTTTTCTACATTTCTGTGAAAGTTTCCGTGCATTTGCTTGTCGAGTAGCTCTTGGTGAAATTTTCCAACCTCTGCTTTCTTTACTTCGGCTTTTAGACGTGAAGCATCTAGATGGAGTAATGCACTTTCCTCACTTCTGATGTTAAAATTCAGGCCAAGGGTCTCAGCAGCTTGCTCCGCGGCTTTGTAAAGGAACGCCCCTTCGCCAATCATCTCGTGGTTTCTGACCATCTTTAGGAGAGGATCTCTGCCATTCGCAACGATGTAAGCTGTACTCAAAACAATTCGGTTATGAAGA
>CAKNXH010054471.1:0-34527 GCA_932178445.1 Andricus quercusramuli
TATATGGACTTGACCAACTTCAATTTATTCGGATTACTTCCTACATGAATCCGCACCGGCTATTCCATCTTTGAAGATACACTTTTCCTAAGGATAAACCAATTCAAATAGCCGTAAAAGGATGAATGATGTCTTTGGGCCAATGCCAGCTCAAGAACAAATTGTATTATCAACATCCGATGGTGACGTATTTGCAATATTGGAGAACAGTAGCTATCTTGCGGGAATGTATACATATAGTCGTCGCATTCGCCTTAAGGGACGAGCAAAAATAAACATGGCAAGCGGGATGATTACCGCTTTGACCCCCGACGAAGTCAAGGAAACTCCAGCAGGACCGACGCATCAAATCCTATTGAGTTTTAAAGTAGAGCGTGTAATCCCTAATCGGCCGCACCATTGATTCAATTATGAAACAATGTTCGACAAAAATATAAAATTTCTTTAATCCCAAGTCGGCTTAAGATGATACGAATAACTCCTAATTACAAATAATAATAAAGGCAATGGATTATGATTCTCAAAGCTATAATCTTTCACTTACCCAACATTTTTGCTCACTCGAATGAGGTTTGTCTGTAACGGACATTTTTTTATACTGAGTTGAACTAATTTATATCACATATGTAGTTAAGTGACTTCTGTAGTTCAGTCCTGAACGACTGCTGTAGTCGGAAATTCATGCTGTCAATTATTTTATTGTTCCTGATGTCAATTTTCCATGAATTGAAATGTGTCATTCCTGAAGGCATTCTTAACGATTGAACAGAAGACTACATGCCTCATCCAGAAATGGTAAAGAAAAATTTTCCAGATCTTCTTTGGTTGAAGAATTTTGGTTAGTTCTTTTTTTTTCTTATCTCGCATAGTTCGACCAGAAAGCGGAATTTATGATTTTCAATCAAAATTATTACGACTAAAATTGAAGCTATGCGTCTTATCAAAAAATATTCTGCACAAAATTTGGAGATCTTTTAGAGATTAATTATTTTATTCCTCAACAATTTTTTCACATCTTATATAGTTTTCCCGGAAAATGGGATTATCGATTTTTTAGAAAGCATTTTCGATGGATGAAAGCAGTACTGTTGGTCGAAAATAACTGATCAACGAACTTGTGCTCTCTTTTAAAGAGCAATTTGCTCGGATAATTCATTGGATAATTCATTGCTACTCTTGATAACAGAAAGCAAATATCACTAGAGCTTTAAGAAGTTCTTTGAAACCCCTATAAAAATCTCCAAAATCCCTTGTAATTCACAAAATCTCTTGAAATTCTTTGGAATCTTTCGAAAAAGTTTAAAATCTTCAAAATCATGTAAACCCCTTTAAATTGTTTGAAACGATTGCAGGCTCTATGAAATCCCTTCGATCCTTTTAATATAACTAATCTTTTGATCCTTTAAAATTTTGTAAGTAAGTAAGTTCGAAACCTTTGGAATTCATTATAATTAATGGTTTTCAGGTTCTCTATAAGCTCCTTAAAATCAATCGTAAAAACTTCAGAAATTTTCTAAAATCATATAATTCCTGTGAAATAATTAAAGGTTCAATTAAATACCTCAAATCTTATGGAATTTGACGAACCCCGTCAAAATCATTGGCAATCCTACTAAATTCAAAGAAATTCCTAAAATCCCTTGAAATTTTTTGACTCCGTGGAGATTCAATGAAATCCTCGATATTTTGTAGGATTTCTCAAAGACCTTGAAATCCCTTGAAATGCTCTGAATCGCTTGGAATTCCTTGAGATTTCTTTTCATTTTATTTATTCCCCAAATACCTCCTGAAATCCCTCTAAATTTTTTGAATCTCTTGAAATTCGTTTAAATAGCTCGAAATATTGTGAAATTCCTTCAATACATTGAAATAATTGGAGGTCTTTTTCAAAGCGACTAAACTAATGTCAAATATTATATAAAGTTGAAGAGAATTCTTTTTCTCAAGAAAACAAGCTTCAGTGAAATCTTATCATTTTAGAGATAAGAATAAACAAGAGAAGCGGTAAGGTCCAAAGTTCGGTGAAGGTAAAAGATAAACATTTTATTACAGAAAATAATATGTGTAAATAGTTTGAATGATTTGCAGTCATTTTCAGCGTAGCGTCATTCGAAAGAATCACACTAGCCTGGCTTAAGGTAGCCAAATTTCTTGGACTGATTTATGGAATATAAATAAAAATATCTCCGAAAATTACATTCGAAGCCTCCAATTCTTGAGATAACGATTAGGATACTATAAACATACCGTATCCAATGAATATTGAGGTGTTTCATTATATAGACTATAAATCAAATTTTTCACTGATGCTTAAATCAGTTTTTACCCTGATTGGCAAAAATGAGGATCGCTTATAATCTCGTCTTCAGGGTCACAGTCATCCTGAACTATATTAGTGAATATAATATAATATATCTATAATGCTTCTTTCAATGTGGAGCATCCAGCAAATAAAAATTTATCCGCCATAATCCACATTATGTGCCAATTGCATTTTTCCAAACTTCATTTGAGTTTGTTCAAAATAAATAAATAAAAAGTGAGTCAATTCTTGAAACTGAAGAGGCTATAACTTGGAAAATTTAAAATTACGCAAGGTTCAAGTTTCACGATTGAAAACGTGGCAATAATTATTTAACGGAGTTTGTATTTAACGGACTCCTTAAAAAATTTCGGATGAATGAACGTTACTGATATACGAATGTACACAAAACGATGACATTCTCTTTCTTCTTGAAGAGATAAGTTCACAATTTGAATGTCTACCTAATGGCGACACGATTCCTGGTGTTCCTCGTCGACAAACTTCTGATAATTATTCCGAGAGTCAATGTTCTCCTGACAGGTCTCCTTCTCCTGCTCCCCTTAGTGTGAGGTCCAGGTCTCCTTCTCCTGCCAAGTCTCCCCTTCGTGCCAATTCCAGGTCTCCTTTTCTTGCTGAGCCTTCTCTTCGTGCCAGTTCTAGGTCCCCTCCAGCCCATGACAGGTGCATGGCTCCGCCTACCACGATTCTTTCTTTTGACGGAATAATATATGGACTTACTTCCTATAAGAATCCGCACCGATTCTTCGAACTTTGAAGGTACACTTTCCCTACGGATAAGCGAATTCGAATAGCCGTAAAAACTAGAGTATATGGGCCGATGCCAGCCCAAGAACAAATTGTATTATCAACATCCGCGGGTGACGTCTTTGCAATACTGGAGAGTAGTAGATTTCTTGCTGGAATTTATGCACATAATCCTGGCGGTCACTCTAAAACGCGGGCAAAAATAAACATGGAAAGCGGCATGATTACCGTATTGACCCCAGCTAAAGTCAAGGAAATTCCAGTAGGCCCCTCGCGTCAAACCCCATTGAGTTTTAGAGTAGAGCCTGTGAACCCCAATCATCCACACCATTAATTCAATTACAAAAAGTGTGCAACTAAAATATCATATTGTAAGTAATCCGAAGTCGGCTTAAAATTTTATAAACTACTCGCAATTAGAAATAATAATAAAGCCAATGTATTATAATTTTCAAGGCTTCAATCTTTTTACTTCCCTAACATTTTTACGCAGACCTTCTCAAATAAAAGGTCAAACTAATTATTTCTGTAACTTCCAGGACTAATGCTTCCCGCAAGAATTTCTTCTGTTGTACATTTCGTTATGGACATTGTATCAGTGTTAGGCCAATTTGGAATTGTTTCAGTAAGAGCAGAATGTATTTATTGAATGAATGACCAAATAGTGTATTTTTTTGATATATTTTTGTTTATAGCATAAACCAACTTGTTGGAAGGACAATGTTTCCTAGTGAAATATTACAGTTCAAATATTTCAAAGTCGTTTTAGTAATCGCAGCATGTGATTCTGTGAATAACTGGCCAAATAGTGAATTTTCAATAGAATTTGTATACAACGTTAATGAATGTTCGAAAGATCCTTTAAAACTAAAGATGAAATAAGTGAAACACTATTTTTGTATGAAAAATTGCTTCTGCCGAATACAATTTTTAAAAATCAATAAAGTAGTGTCAAATACAATTATTATCAAAAAATGTATCTTTTCCTTATTTTCAAGTCATTTATTGTTGATCTCAGGCATTCTCAAATTAATTTTTAAAAATTAGATGCGGCAAAGTGGAGGAGAATGTTTTTCTACAAAAAACAAGCTTCTGTGAAATCTTATCATTTCAGCGGCAAGAATAAAGAAGATAAGCGATAAGAATCAAAAGTGCGGAAAAAGATAAAAATGATATTCCAGTAAACAACATTTTCTACGTTTCAAACATTTTTTATCGCACATAACTTTTTTCTTTTTGAAAATACTACCAATAAGGAGAACTACCTTGAAACTCAAAAGATTTTAAAAGCGGCATAAGCTCACTTCCGTTTTTAGAGCGTAATTTTCTTCAAACAAATGTTTACAAACAATGGTTTGTTTTCCTTTCTCTACACTATCTAGTGAAAAATATGTACTCTTTTCCCATATGAGCCGTATCCAGTTTTTTCTAAACTAGTCATGGTGTAATCAAATTCCATGGACTGATTTATGAAATACAAATATCAATGTCTCAGAAGGATAAACATGAGGCCTCTGAAATATGTGATAATGATTAGAATACTGTTGAATAAATTCTACATTAATCTTTGCTTTAATCAGTTTTTACCCGCACTGGAAAGAATGGGGATCGTTCATACTCTCGTCTTCATCTTGACAGTCATCCTGAATTATATTGGTGAACACAATATTATAATATATCCATAATGTTTTTTAAAAATGTCACGTTTTCAGCAAATGAAAATTCGTTCAAAATAATCCGCATTATATAGTGATTACTTCTTTCCAAACTTCATTTCCGATTGTTCAAAATAATTAAATGAAAATTAGTAAATTCTCAAAATCGGAGTGGCCTTAACTTGGAAAATTTGAAAATACGCAATTTTTAGGTTTCATGATCAAAAATTACCGGATAAATCGCTGACTAAAAAGATAAATTACAGACAGAGCCGGATATGAAATTTGAGTTTGTAGTTAACAGATTTCTTAAAAAATTGCGAACACACGCTGTCATCCGTATGAAGTATTTGACCGAATTCAGCCGACATTAAATATAATTCATCTCCGTTCTAACGTACTAACGTTCTAACGAATAAAAGTCGACTGACATGTCGGCTGATAAAACGTTCATGATATACAATCGTACATCAAAAAATTTAATTCTCCTTCTTTTTTCAGAGTTGAGCTCACAATTTGAGTGCCTTCCTAATGGCGACCCTATTCCTTATGTTTCTCGTCCTGATCCTTCTCATTCTCCTGCCACTTCTTCACTTGCTGAGCCTCCTCTCCGTGCCAGGTCCAGGTCTCCTCCAATCCATGAAAGGTATATGGTTCCACCTACCACGATTGCTTCTACTGAGAGAATTGCATATGGACTTGAACAACTTCAATTTATTCGGCTTACTCCCTATATGAATGCACACCGGCAATTCGAACTTCGAAGATACACTTTTCCCACGGATAGGCCAATTCAAATATCCTTGAAGAAAAAAGTCTACGTGCCGATGCCAACCCAAGAACAAATTGTAATATCAACATCCGATGGTGACGTCTTCGCAATATTGGACAGCAGTAAATCTCTTGCTGGAATATATGCATATAATCCTTATTTTCGCCTTAAAGCACGTGCAAAAATAAACATGGAAAGCGAAATGATTACCCCATTGTCATCAGATGAAGTCAAGGAGGTTCCAGTTGGCCCCACGCGTCAAATCCTCCTGAGTTTTAGAGTAGAGCGTGTGAACCCCAATCGTTCACACCATTAATTTAATAACAGAAAAATGGAAAACTTAAATATAAAATTGTTTGTCAGTTGAGGTCTGCTTTAAATGTTACAAGTAACTAGTAATCACAAATAATAATGAAGCCAATGTCTTATGATTCTCAAAGTTTCAATCCTTCTACTTCCCTAATATTTTTGCACCTAACTTTCAAATTGAACTGCTAAATTATTGAAGATGGTAATTTTTTGATTTTTAATTCTTTTCTGTCAAAGCAGAATAAAAAATATTCGAAAAAAATTTTCTATGAAAAAATTACCTGTGAAGTATGCCAATTTCTATAAAATCCGAAAGAATTTTACCATATCCGGAAAAAAATTATTCCATTTTCTGCCAAATTTTTTAACGAAATGTATATCCGAAAAACCACAACACACACGACGAAGCAACATACAAACCAAGCGGGGTAAAAATCTTTTGTCGCCACGCCACACGTCAAAGACATGGCACGGATAAAATTTCGCTTTTTTCATATCTTAGATATTAACGGTTGGTATCACAAAATTTTTCCGTTTCTTTATTTTGCATATTTTGACCGGGTCAAGCGAAATTTATGACTTTTAATTAAACTTTTAACGACTGATACAACAGCTAAGTGTCTAGTCAAAAAATAGTCTCAAGCCTCTTTAAAGATTTTCTAGACCGCGGAAGAGGTTTCGCGGTAACTGATAAAAAATGATAGTTACTACGAAAATGCACTGTCGGTAAAGTCGCATATGTCTTAGCGGGAAATTCAAATTAAAATGAGAAATGCAATTTATGATTTTCTCTTATTATTTAATCGTTTATTGACATTTCTGAATGATTAGAGAATGCAACATCATCCCTGCGCTTTAAGTGATAAATAGATTTCTCCTCCGCGAATATGTCTTGCTTGGCAAAACTGAAAATGTAAAAAAAAGTAAGGAATTTCGGGCACATCTAAGAAGAGTCAAATTTAGAGCATTATTTCTTATATAAGAGGGAATGGAAAAAATATGAAAAAATTCATGAATATGAGGGACACATTTGTGAACAAATTGCAGTTAAAAAAATTGAGAAAGAATAAAAATTGTTGCTTGAAATTACAAAAATTTACAACTAGACTATCTTTAGTTCTAATTAAGATATTAAAGCGATACAAACTCTAAACTGTAACGGATAGGCTCTACAATTATTTGTAATGAAGACGACATGAAAAATCGATTTTTATCATATCCTTTTTTTTGCGTTTATTTGCTAAAAGTATTAGGTAGACTGAAAATTGCAAACTTCAAAAAGCGTGCCAACTTCATTAACACCCAATAGCTCTAAAATGAAGGGAAAGCATATTTGAAAAAAGAAAAAAAAATGTCAAAGAAATTGTTCAATTTCCAGACCAAAAAAAAGTACTTTAAAAATAGTTTAAATCTACAAACAAAACGTATTAAACCCGCATCTAATTTTCAAAAAAGAATGAAAAATTATGTCGAATATTAATATTTTGTTTCATATTTGTTCCATTCCCTCCTTTTTGAAGTTACTTGTAGTGGATTTTGGACATTTTAGAACTAATTTTTCAAAATTGAATGGCACTACGTTGCAGAGAATTTTTTTCTCAAGAGAGCAAGCCTTTGTGAAATCTTATCATTTGAGCGACAAGAATAAAAAAGATAAGCGATAAGATCAAAGGTTTTTCAAAGATAATACCAATAACGAGTACCAGCTTAAAGCTAAAAATTCATGAAAAGCGACATAGCTCACATCCGTTTTTGGGGCACAATTTCCTAAGGAAGAAATGTTTTTCAACAAGCTTCATTCAAATTACTGTATGGTACCCAGTAAAACACATACATGTAGCATAGGTTTAGGAAGAAGAAAAAAGTCATATTGAAGAATGACTTCAATATGATTATTTTTTTCTTTGAAACTCAGCAGACACCTTCAGAAAGATGTGTGCGATATGTGTGAATAGTTTGAATGATTTGTGTTTATTTCTAGCGAAGTGCTATAAAAAAGAATGGTTTCATTATTTCTAAATTAGCATTGGTTTTGGCAAACCTTAGACTCATTTATGAAATATACACTGATGTAAGCCGGTTTGTTGGGGTACCGACTCAATCACAGGTGTGGATATGGAGGTGTTGAGAATTGTCTAGTTAGCTGAGTCGCGACGATTGTGAGACCGGTCAGGCGCAAATGAGGCGCTGGTCAGAAGCTGGGTAGGCGCTGGTCGGGCAATACTGGGGCGCTGGTCGGGCGTCTGCTGGGTAGAGGCAGGCTGATCCTTTGGGCACCTCGAGAAGAGAGGAGGTACCTATAGGCTTGTAATCCGTCCATGCGAAACAGCGGTGAAGTCATTCGACGTGGAAGCTGTCAAGGCGCTGGCCTGGCAGGCTGAGACAGCGACAGTTATGTTTGTCTGGGGCCACACAAAGAGGCCACGATAGACTGGTGGTGGTCCGGGGCCGCACAGAGGCGCATTAGAGGAAGAAATAGCGGCGAGGAGGAGAGGGGATGGACATCTTCTGCCGCTTAGCAGGAGGGGAGTGAGGGGAGAAGAGAAAGTCTTCCGCGTGTAGGATTAACACGCCGTCGGAGGAGTCGGTGGTAGCAGGTGCAGGAGCGGGTTTAGAGGAAGAGGAAGGAGCAGGGGTGATATGGTGGAACCATTTGCCAGGAGTGGGTGGCAAAGGTCCATAGGGGTCACGGGGACCAAGAAGTCGAAGGGAGAGTCGTCCTTCTTGGGGGTGTTGGGGATGGCCCGAGTGCGGAAGGGCTCTAGGTCGTCGTAATGCTTGGAGAAATCAAGGCGGCCCGACGACGAAGAGGAAGAAAGAGCGGTAGGGATGCGGATGAATTTTATCCGGAAGCGTGGGGAGTGGATCCTGATGAGTAGGATCGAATGTCGCTGAGGAGAGGAAGGTTGAGAAGCTGGAGGTGCTGGTGGTTGAGGAGCGGGATGAGAGGGAAGGCGAAGAAGGCCGTTGATCGCCTGGAATCGGTGACCCCGTGTACCTTTATGGGGACGGGAAGGATGGCGTTTTCTGCCAGGCATAGAGGAGCAAGAAAAGCGAGAGAGAAGAGAGAGCGAGATTGGGGCCACGGAGGCAGACCAATCGACCGAAGAGCAAGAGAGAGAGAGTGGGATTGGGGCCTCGAAGGCAGACCAATCGACCGAAGAGAAAGAGAGTGGGATTGGGGCCTCGAAGCAGACCAATCGACCAAAGAAGAAGTGAGAATGAGAGAGGTGAAGAGGTGAGGTAGAGGAAAAAGAAGGCAAGGATAGGTTATTTCTGTTTATATTTGAACGCCTATTGCACAAACGTCTCGCATTCAGTTGCATACGAAGCTTCAGCGAGAGAGCCCGTACTGCCCAACTGAGAGGTTGCAAGTTGCGAAGTGACGAGAATCGCTCGTGCACCGGCTTATATGCGCAAGAGGGGTGCGAGCTAGAGCGAGGCAGGGAGCAGCAGCTGGCCCGCTGATTGGCCGAGACGCCCGAAACTGGAGTCGCAATGGAGCGGTGGGGACACCGTACTCCATGCTGCCTGCCGTCGATCTCGCGCGCCTTTCGCTGTTTACAACAATATTTCACATTTTTAAATAATTATTAAAAATACTTCCAAATGAAATTTATAAGCCTAAGAATAATCAAACCTTTTCTCTCAATCTCTTAATCTAATTCATATTTTCTATCAAATACAACCTAGCGAAGTGAATAAAATAATTACTATTCCTTTTATACAAAATGAACAAGCTATATATATTTTAAACTAATCTCAGGCATCGTCCTTCCAGAATATTTATTGTAAATAGATAATAATAATTACCGTGACCAAAAATAAAATAAATGGCACAAGTAAGAAAAATATACGGGATAGGACAAAGAATTTGCGAATTAAAAATAAAGTAAGAAAAGTTAAAGAGAATATTTTACAAGAGAAAAATATCCCAGGCCATGGGAAGCGTTCGCGTTGAGACCCTCTGTGTTGACGCGCACAGGTTAGAGGAGGACAGCAAATAGCGTGGCTGCCGTACGTGATGAACAGCCTGTTTACGTTTTTCTAGTACGTGCCTACCAGCCTGTTTACGCGCCGGGCGCACAATTTTAATGATTCACTCAAGTGGGTGAAAGCAAGCTCGTTTTTAGTAAACACAGTTGTAAAGTGATTTAGGCGTAAAATTTCCCACTCGAGTTTCGCTTTGAAAATCGAGTTAGGAAACTACGTGACTGAATCACTTCCAACAGTGATGGTCAAATATAGGATGGTTGGCCTATAACAACACATTTCAATCAAGATTTCTGAATGACAACCTTGAAGCTCTTAACTCTTGAGATAACCATTAGGATACTATACAGGCAGCGTATCTAACGAATATTATAATGCTTCGTTATATACACAGTTAGCCAAATGTTCATTGACGTGTTAATCAGTTTTTACCCTAATTGGACAAAATGGTGATCGCTTATACTTTCCTCTTCACGTTGACAGTCATCCTGAGTTATATTGGTGAATATTATGCTATTATATATCTGTATGATTTAAAAAAAAATGTTGAGCTGTCAGCGAATAAAAATTTCTCCGACATAATCCGCATTAGCAATGCATCAGAATGTTGTAAAACGTGGACATTTGTCAAAAACGGGGGAGGGCGAGGGCAAATTCTACACAAATCTTCTGTGATGAGAATGTAAAAATTTTGTATAACAGGATGATTTTCTGACTGAGAGGATAGACAGCTTGCAAAATTGCTAATCTTATAGCATCGGCTCAATTTTCGTCGCGCAGATACTGGAAGTCAACGAGTAAAAATCGAGTGATGGATGAAGAAAAGGAGATTTCCGAATCAATTCCGGAATTTGGACACATTTTTTGGAATCGACATCTTTTTTTCTAATTTTAGGGGGGCTATCTCAAAATTATTGTACGCTGCAGTTTTCTATGAGACACCTACGCATGCCTCTTCAAAGTCTTATCTGTTCTCCCACAACTCCGTTCCATGTGTTTATAAAGGCATAGGATATTTTTTCTTCAATTTTTTTTTAAATTTATTGTTGATGATTGAAGGAAATTAGGAATTAGTTTCTCAAAATTAGATGCGGCAAAATTGGAGAGAATTTTTTTCTCAAGAAAACAAGCTTCTGTGAAATCTCTTCATTTCAGAGATGAGAATTAACAACATGACAGAAAGATTAGTTAATTTTACTCTACGACACCTAGAAAAAAAAGATTTATGTATTCTAGGTTCAAGGAGAAATTATTTATTAAACAAATTCATGATAAAACAAGCTCTGTTTCCCATAACGGACCTATCCATGATGCTATTATGGGATAGATTTGATGTCTACCTGACTTTAACATAATTTTTCTTGTCTTTAAAACTTAGCACACATCTTCAGAAAGATACATACAATATTTGTAAATAGATTAAATAATATGCGGTTATTTTTAGCGAAGCGTCATTCGAAAGAATCGCTTAATTATTTCCAAACTAGGTTTGATTAAGGCAACTGAACTTGGACTGATTTATGAAGTATAAACATAAAGATCTCCGAAATTCACATCTAAAGCCTCTAATTCTTGTGATAAGTATTAGGATACTATATATATATAGTGTATATTATGAATATTGAGGTGTCTCATTATATAGACTGTTAGCCAACTTGTTCATTGACGCTCTAATCAGTTTTTAGCCTAATTGGAAAAAATGGGAATCGCTTATACTTTCGTCTTCATGCTGACAATCCCTCTGAACTATATTGGTAAATACACCATTATAATATATGTATAATATATATTTTCAGATGTCAAGCTCCCAGCAAATGAAAACGTGTCCAACTTAATCCGCATTATCTGCCAAGTGCTGTTTTTTCAAACTTTATTTGAGCTTGTCCGAAATATTCAACTTTATATCATAATTGTTTAGAAATAGATTTTTCATACGTTTGATTTGTAAAAAATATTACGCAGAGGGACTATCCCCTCCACTGCCCGACAAAGGCTGTTGAATTACTCATAATACATCACAAACAGAGCCAGATCAAATTCGTGTTTGTAACTGACAGACAGCTTCCAAAATTGCTGTTTTCCATGTATATATTCTAATCCATGTATTTATAAAAGCGCATTACATTCTGTAAATGAAATTCGAAATACATATTTTCCAGGATCCATCCCGGAGAATGTTAAGTAAATATTGCTGGACTAGCTGCCTATAAGTTTCCCAGGAGAAACTCCCCTCAATGAGTGCAGTTCCACCGACTGAGCTTAGGCGGCGTGGCATCGCCTATGCGTGAGTGGCGCGGCCTATCCAGCGGCTTGAAGGTGAAGGGGATACATAGGAGTGAGCGAAGTGGCATCAGCGGTCATTTTTCGATTTCTGTTCCACTTCACCTCTAAGCTACTGGATAGGCCACGCCAGTCACGTATAAGCGATGCCACGCCACCTGAGCTCAGTCGGTGGAACTGCACTCACTGTGCTCAGTCTGGCCTCGAGATCGTGTCACAACAAGTTCTCGACACACCAATGTACTTGAAAAAATGTAATCCTCTTTCTTCTTGTAGAGCTAAGTTCACAGTTTGAATGTCTGCCTAATGGCGACCCTATTCCTGGTGTTCCTCGTCGCCAACCTTCTGATAATTCTTCTGGAAGACAATATTCTCTTGACAGATCTCTTCCTCCTGCCAGACCATCTTCTCCTGCCAGGTCTACTTCTCCTTCCGAGGCTCTTCGTGCCAGGTTCAGGTCTCCTACAGCCCATGCCAGGTTCATGGTGCCACCCACCACGATTGTTTCTTCTGATGGAGTTGAATATACACTTAACCAACTTCAATTCATTCGGCTTACTTCCTATAAGAATCTGCACCGGGTATTCGAACTTCGAAAATACACTTTTCCTGCGGATAAATCAATTAGAATATCCGCAGGACGAAATCTGTTTGTGCCTATGCCAACTCAAGAACAAATTGTATTATCTACATCCGATGGTGACGTTTATGCAGTATTGGAGAGTAGTAGACTTCTTTCTGGAATATATGCACGTATTCGGCGCACTCACGGCGAAGGACGGATAAAGATAAACATGCAAAGCGACATGATAACTCCATTGACCCCTGAAGAAATCAAGGAAACTACAGTTGGCCGCTCGCGTCAAATCCAATTGCATTTTAGAGTAGAGTATGTAAACCCCAATCGTCCACATCATTAATTCCATTACAAGAAGAAGTAAAACTAAAATATAATATTGTACGTAATCCGAAGTCGGCTTAAAATGTTACAAGTGTATCACAAATAATAATAAAGCCAATATATTATGATTTTCGAAGGGAAATTATTAAAAACTGTATTTTGATGATTTTGAGTTCTCTTTTTTTTAAACTTTTCAGAATTCTACAAATACATTCACACTACTCAAAGGCAATATTGGTCAAATTGAAAAGTTCAATATTCCCAATATTTGATTTAACGTTCATAAAAGTCTATAATTTTTCCCATCTATCGCAAAATAAACTTTTTCTACTTTTTCTACATTTTTCACATTTTCTACGTCTTTTTTTTCGAATAATAATTGAAAAGCTATATGAATTCTTTCTAAAAGAAGCCCAAGTGAAAGCATTCCGTTAATTATTGAAAAGGTATTTTTAGAAATGGTACAAAATTTAGAGTGGAATATGTAAACCTTAATCGTCCGCACGATTAATGTTAGCACAAATAAAATTTCGAACTGAAACATCAAATTGTGTGTCGAATTCTGCTTAAAATGTTGCGAGTGATTAGTTATTACAAATAATGATAAAGCCAATATATCATGATTCTCAAAACTCGAATCTTTCTTCTTCCCAAACATTTTTGCACAAACCATTAGAAATTAACCCTGGTAAAAATACCCGGCAGGAATCGTTAGAATCTCTTTAGAATCCTCTAAGATTGCAGTTAGAGTTTTAATTGGATTTAAAGAGGAATCGTGGAACTTAATGTGTTGTAAAATCTTCTTGAGGGGATACTGGTTGTGCAGTTAATTTCGGGAAATGTTTGTAATGGGTTCTACGGGGAACCTAAGTGGAAATTATAATCTGAAATTACTTTTTAAACATTCCTTTGAGTGGATCTAAGAGGAATTTAAGAGGAGCATAATTCTAAGGGGACCTGAGCGGAACCTAAGTAGACCTGAAAACACGAAATTATTTTTCAAGAAATTTCCCTAAATGGATCTAATGGGAATTTAATAACACTACCTTTACTGGAAAAGCAACAAATTATAAAATTGTCGTCTTAACAGGATCTAAGGGATCTTAAATGGGTATTAAAACATTAAATTATTTTGTACCGAATTTTTCTAAGTGGATCTAACGGTAATTTGAGAGGCTGCGTTTACTGAAAATGTTGCTAAGGATATAATTGTCATCTTGAGAGGATCTAAGGTAATCTTAAACGGACATTTAGATACTACATTACCCTGGTGAAAATATCCGTTAGGAATCGTTAGAATTTGTTTAGAGGCCTCTAAGATTGCAGTTAGAGTTTTAAGTGGATTTAAAGAAGAATCGTGGAAAGTCATGTGTTGTAATATGTTCCTAAGGGGACACTGGTTGCGCAGTTCATTTCGCGAAATATTTGTAATGGGTTCTACGGGGAACCTAAGTGGAAATTATAATCCGAAATCACTTTTTGAACATTTCTTTAAAGGGATCTAATAGAAATTTAATAGGAACATAATTCTAAGAGGATCTAAGCGGAACCTAAGTAGACCTTAAAACGCGAAATTATTTGTTGAGAAATTCTTTTAAATGGATCTAATGGGAATTTAATAGGTGCGTGTACTGGAACTGTTGCTATATATATATATTTGCATTTTAAGAGGATTTAAGTCAGGCGTCTCCACAATCGACAGGTGCAGCGTGACCCAGGATCGCACGACCTTTTCCAAGATCTACCATTTTTTTCTCGAAGGAAAACTGAGAAACATTTATGACCTCTCGAGAAAAAATCCCTGTTGTAAGGGCTCAGTTCTGAAATTTGAACATAGAGGACCCTTTTTTTCCATATAGATCCTCATAAAGGTCGGGACATAGCGAGATGTCTTAAATAATCCTGTAAGAAATCTCCATATAGAAACTGGAAGAATTTCTGTTTGGAATTCCATATAGATTACGACTTGGTAACATCCATATAGATCCATACAGAGGTCGGTAAATAGCGCGATGTCTGAAAAATCGTATTTGGAACATCCGTATAGATACTTACAGAAACAGAGGTTCTTTTTGGAATTACATGTAGAAATCATTTCAAGTTCTGTTTGGAATTCCGAATAGAATACAATATTTCAACATCCATATAGATCCGTACAGATTTTCTATGTGGCTAAATCTCCCTAAGTGGCACTACCATTTGAAACCACCAGAAACTTATAAGAACTCATAGAAATTCTATATGGATCTATGGGATATTTAAAGGAGGGGTAACAGGTATTTATAGGGACTGCGTTTACTGGAAATGCGACTGAGTATGAAATTTTCATTCTCAGGAGATCTAAAGGGGACTTAAGGGGACACTAAAAAACTACATTATTTTGTACGGAATTTCTCTACGTTTACTGGAAAAGTTACTGAGCATATAACTGCCGTCTTAAGAGGATCTAAGGGGATCTTAAATGGACTGTTATGTCAATAGAATGTTACACGTGTTTCAGGAACCTCACCATTTTTCAACCCACCTCCTCATAATATATCTAAAATCAAGAAATAATGAATATATATTCCACAGAGGACCCTGGGCCATTCAGGAAAAAAGCATGGCCGAGATTATGTAACGAACGTTCAAGCGGTTCGATAGCGCAATTGGCTAAGGCATCGTCTATGTACATACGGGTTAGGTAGTTTAGGTAGGGTTCGAATCCCCAGCGAGTAAGCGAGGACAAAAAACCCTTCATCTCTTAGGTTCTATATAAAGAACACTTACAAACCTTATAAGATCCTTGTAAAACCCCAGTACTCCCCGAATCAGATCCATTTAGAAACATTTCAGATATACATTAGACGCACAAAGAAACCTCATACAAATCTTTCAAAATCCCAGTAAGCGAGGACCAAAAGCCATTCGTTTCCTCTTAGGTCACTATAGGATCCACTCACAAACATCATAAGATCCACAGTATATGCTCTTTCAAACATGGAACAAAACCCCTTTAAAAAAATCATAGGAAACTTCAAATTCCTGAATGTATAAGGATTCTAAGAGGATTCTAAGAGGGATTTTTAGCAGGGAAGGTCAAATCACTGACAACTTTCATGAGGTGATTTGAATAGTCTTTTTTTAAAGCTCCTTCGGCTTTAACACAAACACTTTCATGGCGTGTATGTAAATGTATGTTAAAATAATTTCTGTAACCTGATCCTAAACTACTGTTTCAGGCAAAACATTATGCTTTCAATCATTTCACAGTTTCTTGTGTCAACTTCCTGTAAATTGAAATTTGTTAGTTCGAATGTTTTTTTCATAATTAAAATGAAAACTACTTGCCTCTTCAAGAAATGGTCGAGAAACGATTTCTGGATCTTTTGTGGCTGGCATATTTTGACCGGAAAGCGGAATTTATGATTTTTATTCAATCTTTTCAAGAATAAAACAAAAGCTATGCGTCTCATCAAAATATAGTCGCCACGAAGTTTATAGATCTTTTTGAGATGAACGGTTTTGACATGATGTTCGGTTACTGCTGATTGCGTGAAATGTTTTAGCCTGACTTTACTCGCATGTTCCTTTACACGTTGACTTACCGCCCTCCCGGTTTCTCCAATATAAACTTTACCACAAGAACAAGGGATTTGATGTACTCCCGGATCACTGAAAGGTTCCTTGTTATCCTTAGGGTTGTTTAGAAGTTGTCCTATTTTCGCAGGTGGTTTGAATATAGTTTGGATGTTTTACTCGTTGAGAATTCTTCCTATTTGTTCCGTGATACCTTGAATGTAGGGTAGAAAGTTGGTTCTTTTTCTCTCTCTTTGTTTTGTACGTTGTGTTGACTTGTTTTCTTGAGTGTATTTTTCTTATTGCTTTATTAATTTGTTTGTTTGTGCAATCGTTTTGTATTAGAATTTGTTTAACATTTTGTAAAACCTTTGGTAAGTTATCTTTATCTGTTATGGAGATAGCTCTGTATACAAGGGAATTGATGACCGATTGTCCAAGACAGGTAAGTTTCCGTTTTGTTCAAGTTTCATAGTGAACTGGATATCAGGGTGTATTTGATTGATGAAATCAAAAAATTTGTTTAGTTCGTCTAGTCCGTGTCTCCAGATGACAGAAGGGTCGTCAACGTAACGGCACCAAAATTCCGGTTTAAGCTTGGATTTGTTAAAGATTTTAGTTTGTAGATTTTCCATAAAGATGTTGGCTATTGCAGGTGAGATTGGAGATCCCATTGCTGCTCCTGAGGATTGTTCGTAGAATTGGTTATTGAAAGAGAAATAGGTATTAGTGAGCCAGTGTTCTATTAAGGGTGTGAGCTTGGAGGGGAAGTTTGTAAAAGACTTAATAATATTGATTGTATCAGAGATTGGTACTTTTGTAAAGAGAGATACTACGTCGATACTTATTAGGATGTCTTGGGGTTGAATGTGAATCTGTTATATTTTTCTGATTAAGTCAAAAGAGTTTTGGATGTGTGGGATAGAGTGTCCTGTGAAAGGCTTAAGTTTTTTCGCGAGAAAGCGTGCTAGGTTGTAAGTTGATGATTTTATTGCGCCGACGATCGGTCTGAGTGGTATGTTGATTTTGTGAATTTTTGGGAGTCCGTAAAGTTTTTGAGAGATGGGATTAGTGAGTTCTAATATAGATATTGTATCGCTGTCAAGATTTGAGTCTTTTAGGAGGCTTTGTGTTTTTCTGGTTATTGTTTTTGTGGGGTCTTTTTTAAGCTTTTTATATGTATCGTCAGTAAGAAGGTCCATGATTTTGTTGTTATAGTCTTCTTTATTCATAATTACTGTCGTGTTGCCTTTGTCTGCTGGTAATATTACGATGTCTTTATTCTTATTGAGTTCTTTAATAGCTGTTTTTTCTTGTTTTCTTAAGTTTGAGGAGGGAGGTTGGGCTTTGCGTAAAATGTTGGCTGTCCTACGTCGTATGTCATTTGCTTTTTCGGGTGGAACAGTGTATATTGTGGATTCCAAATTACTGATGATTTCTTCTTTTGGGATTTTGGAGGGGGCGACTGCAAAATTATGTCCTTTAGATAAGGCTGAAATCATTTCGTTGCTGAGATGATGGTTAGAGATGTTTTTTACTGTATTAGTTAATGGTGCGTGCTTTACTAGAAGTTATTTGTCAAATATTATTTTTTGTTTCTCAGTGCAAAAATCTTTAATCCGTTGGGATTGGTCGAATGATATGCGGTCCAATGTGGGCCAAATGTCAAATCTGAGAGTGTTTGATAGGAAAAGGTGAAGTTTTAATAGTTTTTTGGAGGTAGTGTGCAAAGCAAATTTGGCATTTTGTATTCTTTCTTTTAAGAGAAGCAACCATGTTTAATGTAGAATTCATTTAGATTTGGATGGTCCCAAATGGCTTTTTAACTGTACAAATGGGACGATGTTATTGTCCCTACACCGTTTTGGGAAAGCTAAAGATGTTAGTAGCTTAGCTTGAGAAGACCTGAGCTTACTAAAAGTTTAGTTATAGTAAGAAAACTCTCCCCGTAGAGTTCTTTGATAATATATTTAATACTTTCACGAAGATTCACTATAATAAATTTAAATTTTTAAATTTAGAGATTTGTCGGGTTTCAATCGTGTGCGGAACTATGAATGTTGCTGACGTTGACTTCATCAGAAAAATACAACAGATTCACATTCAACCCCAAGACATCCTAGTAAGTTTCGAAGTAGTATCTCTCTTTACATAAGTACCAACCTCTGATACGATCAATATTATTAAATCCTTTACAAACTTCCCCTCCAATCTCACACCTTTAATGGAACACTGTCTCACTAATACCTGTTTCTCTTTCAATAACCAATTTCTACGAACAAACCTCAGGAGCAGCGATGGGATCTCCAATCTCACCTGCAATAGCCAACATCTTTATGGAAAATCTAGAAACTGAAATCTTTAACAAATCCAAGCTTAAACCGGAATTCTGGTGCCGTTACGTTGACGACACTTCTGTCATCTGGAGACATGGACTAGACGAACTAAACAAATTTTTCGATTTCATCAATCAAATACACCCTGATATCCAGTTCAATATGGAACTTGAACAAAACGGAAACTTACCTGTCTTGGACGTACTAGTTTATAAAAGGTCCGATAACACATTAGGATATGAAGTTTACAGAAAACCCACGCATACAAACAGATACCTGCATGCCTCCTCCCACCACCACCCATCTCAAAAGCAATCGGTCATCAATTCCCTTGTATACAGAGCTGTCTCCATAACAGATAAAGATAACTTACAAAAGGAATTACAAAATGTTAAACAAATCCTAATAGAAAACGATTATACAAACAAACAAATTAATGAAGCAATAAGAAAATACTCTCAAGAAAACAAGTCAACACAACCTATTCAAGAACGAGAGAGAAAAAAAACCTCCATTCTGCCCTACATTCAAGGTATCACGGAACAAATAGGAAGAATTCTCAACGAACACAACATCCAAACTATATTTAAACCACCTGCGAAAATAGGACGACTTCTAAACAACCCTAAAGATAAAAAGGAACCTTTCAGTGATCCGGGAGTATATCAAATCCCTTGTCCTTGTGGTAAAGTTTACATTGGAGAAACCGGGAGGGCGGTAAGTCAACGTGTAAAGGAACATGAGAGTAAAGTCAGGCTAAAACATTTCACGCATTCAGCAGTAGCCGAACATCATATCGAAACAAGGCATAGTATTTTTTTTTACAAAACAACCGTCATCGCAAAGACGTACAATAAATTTCCAAGAAAACATAGAGAAGCAATCGAAATCTTTAAACACCCTAACAACAACAATAGAGACAATGGATATAATACCAATCCGATTTGGCTTACCGTCCTGCCGGGATTTTTAAAAACGACTTGATTGGCCAATCAAGTTCAACCAGTCTCCACCTTGGGGCGCTCTGGCCAATCACAGCCATCGTAGAGAATACATATATAAGAACAACATATCCTGAAACTTCAGTTTCAGGTCAGCCCTGAAGAAGTGAACTGCAATGTTCACGAAACGTCGGCAACATTCATAGTTTCGCACACGATTGAAACCCGGAAAATCTCTAAATTTTAAATTTAAATTTATTATAAAGTAATATAATTTTCAACAAAAAAGTTGATTTTCAACCAAATAGTTTAATTTAATTGCATTTGTAACTAAAATGATGAATATTCAACCAAGAAAATAATAATTGTTGACGATGTTGTTCAACTCTAAACTATGTAGTTGATTTTTCAACAAAAAATAATATATTCTGAACCAAACAAGTAACAGTTACAAAGTTGCGTAGGAACTTGTTACAAGTAACTAAGTTGCTGAAAAGTTACGTTTTCTTTGACGTTGAGGGTAACTTCGTTTCTATTTTAAAAAGTAACTTGTAAGGTATCTTAGTTACGATTTTTTCAGTAACTCGGAATTTCATTTCAGTTACTTTGAAGGTACTTTGTGTTTTTTGTATATCTACTATTAAGTAGAAAATTTATCTCACTAGGTTCAGGATTCTGCTATTTTCTTGAAAATTCGTCTTTTCTGTTTGAATTCAACTGTGATTGATTCCAAATTAAAATATTCTTCATTTGAAATAATATAATCTATTATACTTTTCGTTGAGAATTCATTCATTTATTTTGGTGAAGAGTAACTTTTTTGTTAAAATTTGATATTTTCAGTTTGGAAATGCAACAGTTCTGTAGAAAATTCGTCTGTTTGGTTTGAAAGCTCATCAATTTATGGGACATTTTTTTTCTTTCTTAGTTCAAAATTCAGGTTTTTTATTTTAAAATATATCTCTTCCAGTGAAAAAATCCCATTTCTTTTCGTTAACCATAAATTATTGTTAATGTTTTACCGAACTTTGTTACTTGTCGCTTCTCCTCTATATTCTCATCTCCGAGATGATAAGATTTCACAGAAGTTTGTTTACTTGTGAAAAAAAATTTCAAAATATTTAAAGAGATTTAAGAATCTAACAAGTATGGTCCAGAGATTTTGAGGTATTTCAAACAATTTCAAAAGATAAAAATTATTTCATCGACGCTCCAAGGATTTCAAAGACTTCGAAATATTTGAACCGTCTTTTTGTATAGAAGTTTAATGAATAAGTTAGGTTCAATTTATATTCAAGGAAATTTAAATTATGTATAGTAATTTCAATGGAATATACTACGTCCAATTACTTTAATGGAATTTATAATATTTCAGTGAATTTCTAGATAACTTGATGGGATAAAATACATTTTATTCCATGAGATTTTAAGAAGCTTACAAACTCTTGGAGGATTCAGAGATTATTAGTTATATTAAAAGGTTTCTAAAATTCCAAAATTGTCAAGGATAGTTAAAGGATTTGGTAACATTCTCAAACATTTCGTGGGATTTATTGCAAGATTTTAAAGATTTTAAGCTATTTTAACAGATTCCAAAGGATGTTAAGAGATTTTGAAAATATCAAGGTATATTGAAGATTCTTGTAGGGTTTCTAAAGATCTTCAGCTCGGCTTTCTGGAATTTTTAGAGAACTTTGAAAAATAAATGAAACGAAATGAATTTGAAGCAATTGCTAGAGATACCAATCATTCCAAGGGATTTCTACGGATAAAAACGATTTTCAGGGAATTGAGGGAACTGAAAAACTTCACAAGGATTTAAAATATTTTAAGTTATTTTAAAAGATTCCAAAGAATTTCCAGAGATTGCAAAAATTCCAATGGATGGTAAAGAATTTTGTAGCGTTTCCAAAGACTGGAAGGAATTTAAAATATTTTCACCAGAATTAGGTGTTTGATAGAACATCCAATTGTTTGAAAGATTCTAGAAAATTTCATAAATTCCAAGGTATTTCTAGACAATTTTAGGGATTGAAAAAAAAACAAGGTGTTCTTTCAAAATATATATATTGTCAGCGAGCCCACTTTTCCGCACGAAGCTCATATTACCCTGAAAATTGTTACCAAATTTCCAATGAAATATGTAAGCACATATTCTTAAAATAGTGCAAATTTGAATATTTAATAAATATTCAAATAAGATATGTGATAAACATTCTAAAAAGTTGACACAGAAATGTTGAAAAAGTTCTAAGAAATCTCATTTAAAAAAAATAATAATAACTCAAAATGTTTTCATTTTTTTTTTTAAATGTGAAATACCAAACGCCTTGGAACACACAAAAATAATTTTTCTTAAGGGCATGCTCTCCCGTGACGACGTGACCAAACCAGTCCTTGGTTATGAAATTTTTTTTGGTGTTCACCATGTCCAAACGCAATGATACATTGCTCTCGATATTTAGAATTAAAAAAATGAGACAATAAATTGCGTTTGTATATTTAGTTTCAGTATTAATTTACAAAAAAATTTGCCATGTAAAAAATAAATGTGTAAAATTTCATAACAGAGCTTGGTCATGTGATCTCTACTTTACCGACGTTGAAAGTTTCTTTTTTTCTCCGCTAGAAATTGCTAAAAATGCTACAAAAAGAAAATATAATGACAGGTTAAGTGTGTGCAGATACTTATTTTTTGATTTACAACGAATGTGCAAATGTTAAAAACTAGTTAGACTCCTTTACAAAAATGCCTACAATATGTTTGAGTAATTTGAACAATTTTTGGTTATTTTCAGCGACACAGAAAAAACTAAGAATAAAATTTGTTGCACGAAATTTCATGGAGCGATAAAGTTTTGTTCAGCCAACTTCGCGTCTTTCAAAATACATGTGTTTTTCATGGAAAACCAAAAGAAAGTTTAACCGATATTTGTGTGAAGTTCATCCTGTGAAGTTAATTTTTGTTGTGAATAATCTTTCGTTAGACATCGACGTAAAGTTTATCTCCTGTTTTTTCTGTGAAAGCGCTATCTAAAAGAGAACCACACACCTCTCATTCTTGAGATAAGAATTAAGATACTATATATGTATTGTATATAATAAATAATCTCGCTCTAACCCGTGCAGAAATATCCCGATTTCGTACGTAATACCGATCTGGCCCCGGTCGGGATTCCCGATCTGGCCCGGATCGGTAGAACTCTGTGGCCCATACCTGGCCCTGACCGGGCCAGACCGATATCCTACTGAAACGCTATCTTCATGCGCTCACAGAATGAGTGCTGGGTATTGTTTTTTGATAGTGCAGTGAATTTTGAATATTATTCGTTTGTAATATTCTGTCTATTATTATTGAAAATACCAAGGCGAGTACGCCACTCGTTCAGAGGCATCGAGCACACTAGCCAATATACCTCGAAACCTGCGTGAGGAAAATGAAAGTGAGTAATTACGCTCTGCGGCTCATTGAATCTAACGTCAAATAAATCAACGTTTAATTAACTTGTTTTTTCTGAACAAATGTAAATAAAATGATTATAAATGGTAATATACATTTTCCGGGACCACATATGCTGCATTGATCTCTCGGAGAGTGCGGACGTGCTGAAGGGTCGCTCTGTGTTTTCGTAGATTTTAAGAGTTTTAATTTGAATATTTAATTCGGAAAAAGTGCATATAGTGGCAGGTTGGTGACCCCAAACTCCCCCCTAAGTGTGAGGTTTGTGAAATGCACCCCTGAAGTGCAAGAAGCGCAAAAAATATTGTTCATCGTATGTACCAAATACGTATATCACAGCTTATATACGTAATTGAAAAAAAGTGGATTAGTCGTTTGTCGGAAGGATTTACATTAAATGAGGTGATAATTATTTGCATTTACTAGTGCAGGGTTGAATTTTGTGTGTGACTGTGACCGGTTCTGTCAGAAAAGACTAGTTCTTTCCTGATTTGTGTAGTGCTTGGTGCGGAGTTCTCAAATAGGCTGCCTTCTAACATGGTTGCCTGTACTACATGTGGCATTGCTGTCACGAGAGATGCCACCGACTTGCTGCACTGCGTTAAATGCAATGCTTTTGTACATCAGATGTGCACTAACATTCCGTCCAAAGATCTTGAAGCTCTGAAAAAGGGCAATAAAAAATGGTACTGCGGGAAATGTACTTCACTCTTGTCGAATGAGAATCGTCGGGTCAAGCAAAGATCTACCTCTGAGACGATCGATCCATCTGACGTAGACACTTCAGGAATGGCTGCTATAGACCTGGGGCCTGGGGTCTCTGAGGCAGTTACGAAGGCAGTTTCTCAGGGTCTTGCTGCTGGACTCAAACCACTGACATCTCTTTTTGAGACATTTAAAACGAATCAAGAAACCTTCAATGCTTCACTTGAGGCCACAGTTAACCAAATCAAGGAGGACCTCACCACCAATGCATGTCGGATAAGTACTCTGGAAACGACTGTAGCATCGAACGTGTCAGATATACAGGTTCTACGAGAGGACACTAAGCATCTCACGAAAAGCGAACTGACTCAGGCCTCACAGCTTTCCTATCTCGAACGTAAATGTCACTCCTTCGAACAGGCTGCCCTTGTCAACACACTGGAGATACACGGTTTACCTTAGAAACCTTTGGAAAATCTCTCGGAAATAATGGTCCAGATTGCTAATGCTCTTGGTGTCCCCCTTGTCAATGATAGTCTCCTAAATATATATAGATTCAATCGAACTGGATCAAATCCACAAGCCACCCAACGACCGCCAATCATTGTCGCAAAATTCAAGGAGCAGCAGACATGTGCCACTATTATTGAGCAAAGAAAGAAAAACCGTGACTTCTCGACAAGCTCAATTGGTTGGACTGAGCAGGAAAATAATATCCTCTATATCAGAGAATCTCTCTCTCCGTATTTTGGTCAGATATACAAAGGGGCGCTTGAGCTGAGGAGGAATAGGAAAATCAAATACTTATGGATCAGCGGCGGGAAAATCTTCTGTAGAAAGGAGGACGGCTCAAGGAGAGTTAGTCTCACCCACCAACAGGATCTCGACTTGCTACGATAGCAATCATTGTGTTTAAAGCTGATCTTCCACGGCGCGTCAACTGCAGTCATCGTATATCCTTTTTCTTTAAATGGTTCTTTTGCTGTAGCCCTTGTGTTAGTATTTTGCATATGCATATCTTCTCTTATTAGCACATTTTCCTTTCTCCTATTTATTGAGGTTATATTATATTATAGTGGGATGTATTCCATCCAAATATGCACAGCTCTCCGGATATCCGGATATCGATTTACGAAATTATGTCCACTTTTGTTGAGAATTTGTCTAGTGATCTATGCCACAGTTTTTGACATTGTTTTTTACTATCATTTTAGCATTTTTTTCACTGGTGTTCATTTCCGATTTTCTAATTTGAATTGCAATTACTTAGTTAGGGGTGTGTTGATAATGGTTCTTTGTCACAGTCGATTTTTACTTATGCTGCCTGAGCTTTTTATTTCAGAATTGTTTATGTATAAAATGTTGCTCTCAATATATCCATGGATACTTTAAGCATCTGTCATGTGAACGCCCAGTCTCTCCTGGCACATTTTCCAGAATTCAAGCATTTCTTCAGTACATGTCCCTACCATATAATAGCTGTTTCTGAGTCCTGGTTAACTCCAAATATACCCTCTAGCCTCGTTACAATTGACAACTATTCACTCTTTCGAAGAGACAGAGATGAGAGAAGGGGTGGTGGAGTTTGTCTTTTTCTGCATGATAGTCTGAGTGGGACTGCGGTTGATGTGAGTCCAGTAGCTACCTTCCCTACGACTGAATTTCTCTTTGTTGCAGTTAAGTCAACTTCTGATATAGTTTTAGTGGGAGTAGTTTATAAACCACCCAATGCCTCCTATGGCACTGATTTTGAATCGGGAATTTTTTCACTTATTCCTAACTTTGATAACATTATCCTTACTGGAGCTTTTAACACTAACTTAAATATCACTTCTAATCATTCTAAATATCTAACATCTTTGGTGTACTCTTCGGGACTCTCGATTGTACCTCATGATTCTACTCACCATACTAATCGTTCCAGTACTCGTATTTACTTGATGATTGTAAACGATATGGATAAGGTTGTCTCCTACGAACAACATGCTATCCCTTTTCTCTCTAACCATGACTTGATTAACATTACCTTTAAATTTTCCTATAATTTAAACTCAAAACCAACTCAAAGACTGGTGAAAATCTCTCTAAAATTGATGAACATACATTTCACGAACATCTAATGACGTATGATTGGGAGAAAATAATACTAGATACAGAAATAAATAATAAAATCGACGCTCTGACCAATTACCTAGTCTCCGCATTTAACAAATTTTCTCCGCTGCACGTTCCTAAAAACTTTAATAAAGCTGCCCCCTGGATTACACCCGAAATTAAAAATCTCATGAGGGAACGTGATGGCAAGCGCCGACTGGCTAAAAGAACAAAAAGCAGTATAATACTAACTCAATTTCGTAAACTCAGAAACCTTGTTCAAACTAAGATTAGAGATGCTTTCAATCAATACAATTATAACGAGATTGCACATAGAGACAAAAAAGAGGACATTTGGCGTCTCCTTAGACGTTTGCATCTAATCCCGTCCAAGCACGAACTTCCAGATAGTAATTTTCCACCTGATGACTTTTTAAAGACTTTTTTTACATTCCCAGTTCCAGACTTATTATCATCATCTTCCACTAACCCTCTTAATTCAACATTAAATGACTCTGACTTTTTTTTCGATGACATCACACCTGAAATACTTTTGGAAAAAATACTTGAAATCAAATCAAATGCCATTGGAACTGATGGAATATCAATTAAAATGATTGAACTTGCTCTTCCAATTATCTTTCCTATTTTATTACATATTTATAATGCTTCTCTTCAAGTCGGTATTTTCCCAGATATCTGGAAAAAGGCTGTTATTTGCCCCATTCCCAAAAGTTCTAAACCTACTTCCCCGAAAGATTTTCGGCCGATTTCTATTTTATGTGCACTGTCTAAGCCACTCGAAAAAATTGTTTTCGGGCGAAACATAGCACGCTTACTGCTTCCCTTAAAGTAACGACGGATCTCAAATTAGCAATAGATGATAGGGAGATCACGATTGTTGTTCTGTTTGATTTTTCGAAGGCTTTTGATATGGTTAACCATAAGTTACTCATACAAAAGTTAAGATCTTTCAACGTGTCGAACTCTGTCATCAAATGGTTTAAATCCTATTTCAATCATCGGTCTCACAGAGTTATTAATAGTAGTGGTGGGCTTTCTGACTGGTGGGAGGTCAAGAGTGGGGTTCCTCAGGGCTCCATTCTGGCACCCCTTCTCTTCAATTTATTCACTTCTGACCTTGGAAGTGAACTTCTACATTGCAGCTACCACAAATATGCTGACGATTTTAAAATTTACTTATCGGGACCAATTTCTTCACTAAGTACATTACTTGTTCTTGTCCAGGAGGATATCGATCGTGCTATCCTCTGGGCCTGGA
This sequence comes from Andricus quercusramuli, assembly GCA_932178445.1. Lineage (NCBI taxonomy): Eukaryota > Metazoa > Arthropoda > Insecta > Hymenoptera > Cynipidae > Andricus > Andricus quercusramuli. Next base: position 27,357 of record CAKNXH010054471.1, read on the forward strand.
AGAACGGACTTACTCTTAACCCGGGAAAAACTCAGGCAATTGTTGTCGGACCTACTTCATCTCCGTCGCTTGAAACTCTAGCATCATTTCCATCCCTTCGTATCGAGAATCTCACTATCTCTTTTTCGGAAGTGGTTAAAGATTTGGGATATTTTCATAATCGTACCTTGTTCTGGATGGAACAGGTACAGAGCATCTCGAGAAAAATATACAGAATTCTACAACAACTTTATAGGAATCAGGACTCTTTACCTATCTCCACACGGATACTTCTGGTTAAGAGTCTAATCTTGCCCCATTTTGACTATGGTTGTTTAGTATATGATGATTTGTCCGACGATTTAAATTTAAAGCTCGAGCGTACGTTAAATGCCTGTGTCCGTTTTATCTACAATTTGCCTAAATACGAACACATAACACCATACAGACTTAAGGCTGGTCTGCTTAATGTTGCGAAGAGAAGACAATTTTTTATGGGTAATTTGCTCTACACTCTTTTTCAGAATAAAGCTCCTGAGTATCTATTCAACCTCTTCCAATTTGTTGACAGAGACCTTCCGGCACAGTCCAAGCTTCGCGAAAGACATAAAATCCTTAAGATTCCTTTCCACAGAACGTGTCAGCTTCAGAGGTCATTCATAGTAAGAGGTGCCCGGTTATGGAATAAAGTACCATACGATATTAGAAATGCACCTTCTCTGTATCATTTAAAAAATCTCTTTTTTAAATATTTGTACAATACTCCTGGTCCAACCCTCGAAATTACTTACTGGTAAACTCTCATATTTAGTTCTGGAGTATTACATCTTCGACTTTCCTTCTGTCTTCAGTAATTTTTGCAAATTTATATTTATTATAAACACAGCTTATCCCTCTTTATTTCTACATTAACATGCACAAGACCTACTTATTAATCACTGAATGTTAATTACTTCGCATTAATCTCAAACCTAATTTGATACGTATTCTGAGATTTCCTCTATTAATTTTACTTAGTCTATAGATTAAATTATAAGATAAATCAAATATTTTGCTGATCAGTGCCTGCACATATATGTAATAAACGTGTATTATCCTGTTCCTTAGAGGGCTATTTAGCCCTAGGGACTTTTCTTCAATAAATACAGATACAAATACAAATATTGATCAATCCGTTCAATTTGTGAATTTGGACGAGCCACAAAATTTGAAGTATGTGTTCGAAGCTCAAGAAGTGTGGTTATAAACAATGTGGACCATGTGAAATGGAAAATTTAGCAACAATATTTATTCTACTGCCCTGTTCTGTGAATTACGTTTAGGTCAAGGAGTAAGAGCAAGGTAATTTACTGAATACTTTTCACGCTGTTTTTTCGTTTCGTTGACACGTAACGGTTCTGAGAGCACGTGGGGCGCTCGTCAAATTGGAAAATTTTAGAACTTTCTTCAACTTTCATCCCAGAAATGCTGGCATGAACTGTTTTTATTTTACTTCCTCGGGACCAGTTTAATTATTATTATTCTAAATTATTTTACCATTTGTGGATTGTTTTTGTAAAAACCGCATACTTAATTTAATATGGAATACTTTAGATTACTATGATTTAAAATCAAAATATATTGTATTATCAACAAAATAGTTAAATTTTCAACCCAAAAAGATGAATTTAAAAAAAAAAATTAATTTTCAACTGAGACAAATTATTTTTAACCAAACAGTTGCATTATTAATCAAATATCCGAACTGTCGAGCAAAAATAGCGAATTTTAAAGAAATTAGTTGAACTTTTAGCGCAATATTTCAGTGTTCAAGCTAAAAGATAGTTCAATATTGCAACTGGAGAAAGATATTTTTAGACTAAACATAAAGCAGTTAAATTTACAGGTAAATAATTAACTATTAACGACAAAAAAACACAAATTTTCAACAATAAAAGTTTAACTTTCTACCAAAGATGTGGAAAAAGTAAATATTCAACTCAGTAGTTCAACTCTCAACTAATTAGTTGAATTTGAAATCCAAATATATGCATTTTCAACTAAATTATATGATTATAACAAAAGAGATGATAAAAAAAATGTCATTTTCCACAACATAGTTTCATTTTTATAAACAAGTTTAAATTTAAACTTCAACTTTTAACCAAGCAGTTTCATGTTCAGTCAAAAAAGGTGTTAATTTTAAATGAAAAACTGTTAAATTCAACCTAAAAAGACAAATTTTTCAGAAAATAGATGAATTTTCAGCCAGGGACATTAATTTGCTACAAAAAAGGCGAGTTTTTGAACTCATGAACTCAATTTTCAACCAGAAATGAAGTAGTTACATTTTCAATTGAAAAAAACAACGTTTTTCAACCAAATCATCAACCATATAGACTCAGCGTCAAAATTATAGCTTACACAACTAATTTTCATGAAAAAAACAACAAATTTTTAACCAGATGAATTAAAAAAAAAGGAAAATTTTTAACAAAAACATTTATTTTCAACAAAATTGATGAATTTGGAAGTTGAAAGGATGAATTTTCCTCAAAATGCATGAAGTTCCTAACAAATAGTTGAATTTTCAAATTTTCAAGGACAAATTTACAATCAAAAATGGAAAATTTGAAATTTCAGATGAAAATCACCTTTCTTGGTAAAAAATTTAGCTGTTTTGTTGAACATTAGTTTGTTATATTTCAGGTTATTTAACATTTTTTTCTTAAAAATCAAATCTCCTTCTAGCAACTTATACCATCTAAAATAATCTTTTGTTTCTTAAAAGTATAATTAAACATTTTTTTCTGACTAAATTTTAAATCACGGAGAAGAAGGCTCTAAGCAACATTGAAACCATTATTGGAAATTCCAAGGATTGGGGTGGCCGTCGAAAGGAGAGGACCATGCACTTGTTTCGAGTTTACTTAAATTAAATGTGTGTAATTTCCGTTTTGATTAAATAATAGTTGATAATTTATAATTTGCTCTTTATTCGCGAAATTCATCAAATGGATTATAATGAGACTGATCGGGTACTGATCTGACTGACCTGGCCTCGGTTTGGGCGTGTGTTTCATCCGCTATCTGGCCCCGATCGGGATTCCCGATCTGGGCCCGATCGGGGCCAGATGGAAATTTCTGCACGGAAAACTGCAGGAACTTGGCACTTTATTCATAAGAACAATTATATCGATGAATTCTAGATTAAAACTTCATTTGCGAATATTTGATCAGATTCGAAGAAATAAATGCATTTTGAATTTCCAAGCACGCTGCTATACAGATTTCTATATTATATTTAATATAAAGTGTACACCTATTTATATTGTAATGTATATTAAATTTCAACTCCCGTGTATACAAATAAATTCAATACATTTGCATTAAAAAATCTAATACAAATCGGTATGAAGTAATTTGCATAAACGGAAGTACGTTGATAGTCAAATAGTAGATTTCAAATTTGATCCAGATAAATATGGTGGAATCAATATTACTAATTTCATTGTTGAAGTAAAAATTAACGTCCAAATTACACTTGATAGAGTTATAAGAGAAAATTTACTACTGCTTGTTGTGCCAGACAATACAATAGAATCTATTTTAGTTATGGGTCAAGATTCATCTAGAAATCCTCCCTCCTTTCAGAGGTTTGTTGGTAAATCTTTTGCAGATTCATTAAATCGGGAAATGTAGTATATTTTGATGACATCATGATGGCCACCCAGACTTTTGAACTACTGAAACTGAGAGCCAATATGACAGTTTCGAGTTAGAGATGCTCATTGCTATTATTTACGCTTTACGACGTTTCCGTATTCATTTGCAAGGAAGTAAATTAAAAATAGTAACGGACTGTAATTTCATAAAGATTGCATTTAAGAAAAACGATGTGAGTCCACGAATTGAACGCTGGGTTGTGGAGTTACAGCATTATGATCACGAGAAGCAGCATCGGCCAGGATTGCGGAATGGAATGGAAACTTTCGGTGTGCCAAAAACGACAGCCTACAATTTCTAAATTACGCGCGGAGAAAATCATGGTGGAACGAATCATAGAGACTTACATAAATTAAAGCTAGTGGCTGCTAATAAAACTGAAAAATCCCAGATTTTTAAATAGAGAGTGCCATGATAATAAACGAAAGGATCCACATTCATATGATGCTAGAGACTACGTCTACATTGTTCCAAACATGAACCAATTCCAAAATACCCAAAAATGGTATAAGGGTATGTGGGAACCTGCGAACATGCGCCCTTGCATTTCGAGAAACACTATTTCAATAATTTGTTTTACGTTATTCGGCTTTACCAATTTCTCGATTTAAATTGTGTCAAAATTATATCTATGATAGCCAGGGAAGAATTCATGTCAGGATTGACCAAACTGTCGAATTATGTTTGTGTTACACCTACTGTAACTCCATCGAAACATACTTAAGAGGTGTGAAGCTAGTTCTCCCGACTTTAACTTGTTAAGAGTCAGAAATCGTTGTCTTTAAAACTTAGCACGCGCCTTGAGAAAGATGTCAACTACATGTGTAAGTAATTTAAATAATTTACAGTTAATTTAAGCGGATACAAAAGAATAGCATTATTATTTCAAATATAGCACTGTTTTGGTAATCCTTGGACTGATTTATGAAACATACACATTTTAATAAAGTTCTCTGAAAGACAACCCTGAAGCTTCTGATTCTTAAGCTAACAATCAAGATACCATATATACAGTGCAACTAATGACTATTATGATGTTCCTTTATACAGACTGTTAGTCAAATTTTTAATTGACGCTTGAATTAGTTTTCTCCCTGATTGGAAAAAATGGGGACTGTTTATACTTTCGTCTTCACGTTGACAGTCATCCTGAACTTCATTGGTGAATATTATACTATATATATTTGTAATATTTGAAAAAAATTTCAAGCTTTCAGCAAATAAAAATTTGTCCAACATAATTCGCATTATATTTCAATTTCTTCTTTGCCAGAATTTACTTGAGTTCGTCCCAAATGAATAAATGAAAAATTAATTAATCTTTTGTATTAAAGTGCTTCAAATTTTGAAAATATTGAATTGAAAATTATGCGATTTTCAAGTTTTACAAAAAAAAAAATTGTGTAATTATGATGATTTACATTTGAAGTTGTGTACATTTAAAAGGTTCAGAATTGAAAACTATTGACTCTTGATATTAAAAATTATCAACAGTTGTGAATGTTGATTTATAGGTCTTCAAAATTAAAGTTTTTCGATTGTGAATCTTTAAAATTGAACCATTCCAAAACGAAATTTTCTAGCTTACACCTTCCTGAATTATTACTATTCTTTTCAAGTTACATAAGAACTGAAGCTTCATATGTAATCTCATATTCATATACTGTTTCGATCATAAATATAAGTTAAAAATTTTTTTAATGTTTGATGTTTATAGTAGAAGTCTGTTCAAGTAATATAAATTAATTTTATAGATTAACATGTGGAATCATTTTTTTAAGCTTCTTAACTTCAAGAAGTGCAACCTATTTTTTAGTGAAGAAAAGTAACTGAAAAGATTTGAAATGTTTCCTTCCACTGTTCACCCTTTTGAAAGTAGTTTCATTCAAATCATTTTTGGAAAATATACTCCACTGCCTTAATAAGGAATACATTTTTAAAAACTTGCTAAAATTAAATCATATTTATACCTAATCTTCTTTTATAGACTAAAAGGTTTTGGTTGTTTGAGTATTTTCTGCTAGAGGAAATATTTTTCATATTTTTGTTAAGTAAAGTTACTAACATGAGTTATGCAAATTAACAATGGCAATATTTTTTATAATTTCATGATATAGCCGTCTTTCATTAGTGGCTAAGGGTATTTATTTTGTATTCTCGTACATTTCGAAAAAAATTAATGATCAGGACAACAATGTTTGATAACTTGAATATATTGTTTCCGTTAACTTCTGCTCAAATGATGGTAACGTCCGAGTAATCTCATCATCATTAAGGATCTGTCATCCTGTTTCTTTGTCATCTTCCTCCAACCATGACGTCACAAATTCTACGTACAGTTTAAAAATCCCAGAATTATTTGTGCGGTTTCAAAAATCTCTTTAACATGTGAACGTGACAGTTTGGATGTCCGAAGCTGAGATTCAACATCAGATGTCGGAAAAAATTTGTTCCATGCTCCTTTCACATTTTCTGGTGCCAAATTGTCCCATTCATTTGCCAGTTCATAGCAACAATTTTACAAGTTAAACTTTTTATTGAACTGAGCAACTGCATATATTTTTTTTCAGTGAGGAATACTCTTGAAATATTTTTTTCTACACAGCCTTTTTGTTCTCTCTATGACGCCCTGGTCCATGGGCTGTTCGAATCGCATACTTCAAGGAAAGTACAGAATCAGAATACATAACTGAGAATATATACTTTGTTAAACTGAATTTATTATTACTATTTTGCTGCAAACAAATTTTCCTGTCATGTCAAAAATTATCGTTGACGATATTGTTTACTCTTCACTATCAATCAAAACTATACACTACAGATACCTTGTAATGATATTAAAAACTTACAGTTTGAAGTATTTTTCTACCAAATTAGCGAATATATCATCAATATATGCATAAATCATGATATGTATAGCTTATAAACTGCATATCACTGGTATGTACTAGACATGACTAGACACCATTGTGAACACTACTGAATTATGGTACGCGCGCAAATTTGTAACGTCATTTGCACATCACAGCGAGGTTTTGAGGGATCACGTGACCACGACACAAAGCCGACTGCGACATGAATGAAGTCCCACGGTATTGAAATGCTCGACGGTGATCGCACAAATTACAACATTCTCAGCATTCTGGACAGTGATACATAAGAAATTTTATTTCTCTTTCTTCTTTCAGATTTAAGTTCACAGTTTGAGTGTTTCCCTAATGGCGCTCCTATTCCTGGCGTTCCTCGTCGCGAATCTACTCATTCAATTGAGAGACAACATTTTCCTGACAGGCCTTTTCCTGCTGTCGAGCCCCCTCTTCGCGCGAACTCCAGGTCGCCTCCTCTTGCTGAACCTCCTGTTCGTGCCAGGTCCAGGTCTCCTCCAGCCCATGAAAGGTGCATGGTTCCACCTACCAAAATTGTTTCTTCTGACAGAATTGTATATGGACTTGACCAACTTCAATTTATTCGGATTACTTCCTACATG